>OZ025293.1:181666900-181686900 GCA_964019185.1 Maratus speculifer
AAACGAAATATTACTAGACCAAAATACACAGGGATGATTCGAGACTGCAGTGAAAATACTTATAAATGCAAAAGACGTGTGAATGAGAAACTTCGTGAAGATTTCTACCGAAAAATATTGGTAAAAAAAGGAGTAAAATTTGAAACTATGCACTTAACTCCTGACATCACTGACAAAGAACATTAATTAATAAGAATTATTTTATTTAGAAAAGAATTTCTTTTTAAGTAGCACTCCATCAGAATAATAATTTGAGAAATCTACATAGATATTCAATTGAAGAGTTATCTTTCATTCTTTCTTTATTTTTTTTTAAGTATAATATTAATTTCATTGTTCATCTAGGTTTTCGGCTCAAGAATGAACGTTACCGACGGTTAAAAATCACATTCAAATGTTGTAAAAGAACATAATATTCACATCATTGGTAGAAGCACGGTAATATTTACGTTATCTATTTACAATAAAACCTATTCAAAGATGCTGAATCGTGTGGATAAACAGCGTGCCTGAAATTCAGCAGCGGACACGATACTTTTCGTGCGGACTCCCTGCTCTATAAGCATCATAGATAGATGAAGAGCTCTCTGAATGAGACTGCACGGCAGTCACGTTTAATGCTCATGCAACCACGTTATAGTAGTACTACTAATAGATTCATTCACAAAAAAAAAAAAAAAATAAAAAATTACGATCTAAGAAACGACTAAGTCTCAGGGATGATTCTTTTCCCGCTCTCTCATGAGCCGTTTATGTGTCTACTGAAGGATCTTTATGGTATGAAAATTTAGAATCTACTAACCATACACTTATTTCTACATAATTAAACTCTATATTTTATTATTTATTAATGAACAGTAAGAGTGTGATAAGAGTAAAGAGAAAAATGTATCTTACTTCAATGAATGTTTAAAAAAATCACCAATTAATCTAAAAATTCCTACGTCACGGCAGATGAAAATTGCAATTTAAATTATTTAAATTGTAAAAAAAGTATGAATTTTATGGGATTATATCTCATATATACTTAAATTTTGTTCTCGAGTAATGCATATTGAAATCTAACCGTTGATGCAGTGATGAGAATTTAATAAGCCATAGCTTACAGCGCATGATTCCGATTTATTTCAAATAACTTGTAAAATAAGTAGGCTATTGCCGTAAACATGGGATCTAGAATAGTAAAACGAGCATAAGCTAAACGTCAAGATACCTCGCAGCTGGTTGAAAACTGAGTAGTTATGAAAAGGTTACGTGAAAAAAATTCCAATCAGAAAGTTGTAGAGTTTTATTTAGTGTAAAAAATGTTTTATGTGAAAAAAAAAGTCTTAAAATATATTTATATATAATCATAGAGATCCTATTTTAGTAGTTTAGGCACTGAATACTATACAAAAAGTGTCAGCTTGAATACCGACTCAGGTTATAGATGTTTGGAGTTGGTCGTTCGTACTCCACTTTAAAAAAAAGTTGCCGGTGTGTTTATCCGGGGACGCATCATACTGCACGGGGGGAGGGTCGATAGAGGAGTGCCGGACTGTCAGGCGAGCTGCAAAGTAGCTGTCACCTTTGGATTAAACCGGATTAGCGCATTGGCGTGAATTTGTAAGGAGTATGTAAGGGGCATCCATTTTGTAGCCTGGTGGAATTATAGAATTTTAAACAGTTCTTCAAGAAAACAAAATGTGACTGTAGTGACTGTTTGAAAAGTTTCTAGGAATACAATTTAACACACATATTGAAAAAAATGGGATATATGGGTAGAAGATAAAAATGATTAAAACCATAATGCGAATTAATTTACAACCATGGTTATACAGTCATCTTTTATTGCATTTTCAAAGAATTATTTTCATTTTATTCCTCTGTCGAAGATTGCCAAACGATTTTACGTCTTCCAAGCCATTAAGAGGCTACTTCAGTCAAGCAAAAAGACCCATTCGCTAATGCTAATCCTATAAAATAAATTTATAAAGATATCTCTGTTACATTTCGATGTTTTTTTTTTTTTTCCACTGGATAGATGAGATCGATCTGTACAAAGGACGTTTTTACTTTTTTGTTTTTGTTTACAGATGTTTTTAATGAGTATACTTTAATTTACTTAAATGATATTTTATTTGAATGAGCATACTTTGATTTTCGAAACCAGTTTCGAATATTAAAGCATTCTCAAAAAAAAAAAAAAAAAAAAAGCAATTGAAATTGAAGAAGTAAAAAAATGTCTTGTACAGGCCAATTTTTGCTATCCATTGCAAAATTATATAAAAATATTGAAATGTAACCGAGATACTTTTGCACATTTTTCTCATTTAGCATTAGTAAACGAATCTGTTTGGATTCGTGACTAAAAGATTTCGTCCTTAAAAGAAACTAGCATACCAAATTTTTAAAAATTCCTGCCGGCTAGGCCTACAGGCGCAGATTAATTTTGAAGTGCTCATTTCAACAATAAAAAATAAAATATGATAGAAATAAACAGAGTTTAACAAGTTTATTTGGCCGCTTTTAAAGAATTTTTATTTTATTTTATTTTATTTTATTTATTTATTTATTTATTTATTTATTGTCAGAGCTAGTTTTATTAGAATCATCTTATGCGTAATTCGGCTCAAAATCCTCACTTTGACAGCATATTTTGAAATATATTCTGGATTTATCCAACCATCGACCAATACGCATTTGAGAACAAATTCGAAATAAAAATGAGTTAGAAACTAGGCAATTTGTTATCTGAATACATTCTGTATTCTTCAATCACGATCGCTTCCAGAAATTCTGTTCAAAACGTCCACTTTGGCAGCATATTTTGAAATATACTTCAGTTCTTGTAAGTCACAGCAACTTTGGATTTGAATATCTCTGTCAGACTTTTAGATATGGAGATCAAAATTTTTTTGAGCAATTCAGGAACGTATAAGGAATAATTTCCTATACGAGAATTTTGTCTTACGAGGCCGCATAAAAATTTAAATTTCGTGCTTTTTTCAAATAGACACCCCCCTCCCGCCCCAATGAAGCTGCAATTAATGTCATCACATTTTGCCGCCTTTTTTATGAAACTTTGTTACTGGAAGTAAGTGCCTAGAGGCGATATTAAAGGAGCTAGCCTGTTTTGCTAATTACGACTCACCCTCTCTCGATATTAATATGCTTACATATAGATAGATAGATTAATGAAGTTTTTTATTGATTGTAGTTTTGGGGTCTAGGGGTCATAATCGGTGTAGATTTGCAAAGAAAAAAAAAAAATGCAGAAATTGTAACATAAGGACGATCGCAATAGGTAGTATTCTATACAAAATCTACTTTCTTAATTAACCTTCTTAATAATTTTCGTTTCACCCATAATCATTTAATTTTAACTTATTTTTTCCAGAAAGAAAACAGGAAAATAAAAACAAGTTTTCTGATCAACATTTAAAAAATTAAGGAAATTTTAAATGTCACAGTATATACAGGGTGAGTCATATATATCGAAACAATAGGCTATCTCCTTAAATATAGCCCCTAGACTCATGCTTCCAGCTGAAAAAAATTATCAAAAAAGGTGAATTTTTTGATAAATTGCAACTCCATGGGGGGGGGGGATCTATTTGAAAAAATACGAAAAATAATTTTTTATACGGCCCCCGTATGGCAAAATTCCCAATTAGGAAATTATTACTTATCCATTCCTAAATTAAATAATAATAATAATAATAATAATTTCCATATCTAAAAATTTCCCAGAGATATTAAAATCCAAAATTCTCAAAAATTCGTGAATTCGTTTTCATGCCTGAAAACGAAGAGTTTTTAATTCATTTTGAAAGCAAGTGTGGGATCATCCATAAATTATTCGTTATTAAATGTATCGGACGGTAGAGGTCCGCACGGGCCCGGGCCGGCGGAATGGTTCTAAAATTTCTTACGGGTCGGGCCGATAAAAAAAATTTAACGGGCCTACCGGTCCGTTATAAAGATTTAAACAAAACGATAAAGTTTCAGCTATTTTCATAGAATATGGCTTTAACGAGAATAAATATAAATGTACGTCATGAGCCGATATTAGTTTGACAACATCAATACACAAATATAACTTGTACATTATAGAGATCGGCATAAGTCAGTTACTTTGTCTGACCCGAGCTGAATATTTTTTAAGATTGTTCGTGCTGGGCCGAGAGGAAGCTTGCATTGTTTTTCTACATATTGTCGAGCTGTGCTGGAACCAGACTTAATTGCTCCCAAGGTGTGTAGGAACTTATGTTAACGCTAACTTTGGAAATATATTTTTCATGGTTCTTAAATTCACTTTTCAACAAAGGGAAAGTCTGACACATTTTCTGACTAATTTTTAACTGTAAAGACATAAAATCGAAAACCTGGCTATTGAAGAGATTTGGAATCGAATGGCGTTTTCCATTTTTGGTAAATATGATACTTGTATTTATTTGTTGAGATATAAGAGATTCTTGCGCGTGATTGCATCTCCCTTCCCACGCTGACGATTCCGAAATATCGAATCAAAATGCTAACTTTGACAACATTTAAATTGCTTGTATAAAAAAAGGATAACGCCGTTCGATTACATAGTTTCTGAATAAAATCACCAACTAATCTTATGCATTTCAGAAAAGAAATGAATTCAGAAATGCGTCAGAAAGTCGCTCTTTGGATTTTATAAAATGATATAGAAATATTATTATAAATCTTCTCTTTATTATATAGCTTCAAAGGCTATGTTTTTAACTTTTTTTTTTTTAAATTCTTAACCATATTAATTTTCAATAAATCTTTATTTGAATGTTGAAAATCCAAGAATCTAAGTAATCATTAATGTTGCTATTGTGTATTTTGTGTAAAATATACTGTAAAATCATATTTTAAGTATGTATACAGTTTTCTTTAAAAAATCTTATTTGTATGATAAAAATTTGAATTTTTTCTAAATAGTGGAAAATTTGTAGGCTGGACGGGGCTCGGGCCAAACTTTTGAGTTTTACACCGAGCAAAGCCGAGACTTGGAAATTTCGCCCCGTACAGAACTCTAGTTTAAGCATGCGTGTTTCATATGTATATATATGTCATAATGCATACATACGTGTAATTATAAATATGTAAATATTTGGTGTTTTGATATCGATATATCAGAAGAGAATAATTCTAACTTAATAAATGCTGCAATAATATAAATTTGTTTAATTTTCCAAAAATAAAATAAATAATATACATATCTATCTATATCTATCTATCTATCTATATCTATCTATCTATCTATCTATCTATCTATCTATATAAATATAAATATATATATATATATATATATATATATATATATGCACATATATAACACTTCGCTCTATTAGTATTAAAAATTCGTACTTGAAAAATAAATTCAATAATAATTCTGTAATTTTCTGTAATATTTTTTATAAGTATATTATTATCACTATACTTTTTTTAAGGAGGTTTTAAAAAAATATATATTTTTCCCCACCTATACTTTATCCCCACTATCAAAAAATGGATAACGCCATTCGATTTCATAGTGGACAAAAGAAGACAGTAGCGCAAGATTATGCCTTAAAGCACATGACTTAACCAAAGATACTAAACACGAGCTCTGCTTTTAACATTAAAAAAAATATACGGTTAAATAGGAATCCTATTCTCATTTTTGATATTTTTATGTAACATTTCTAACTTTTTAGGGGGATAGATTGCTTGATACAAGAGAATGTCCAAATTACCTAACCGATAAATTTGATTATGATCAATATCATATTAATCGATAATATGGCATCCTGATATGACGGTTATTGAAAGCACACGGGTAATTCAACATACAACAGCTGGATATAATATAAATATACTCTATCTAAAAATATACATAGAATATAAAAAAGGTTTTTGGTGAAACAGACGTAAAGTCGACTGAGAACTTGAATCCGGGACTAAAATTTGCAGAATTGATGCATTTCTGTATGCATGGAAGAAAGTATATTCTTAGTTTTCAATGTTTAAAATTTGACCAAGCTCGCTAAAATTCATCATAAAAGTAAGGCATTCGTTATAAATTGCACAATACATATAAATCTTTCGATTTCTGCTTCTTACTTTAATATTACATGCAAGTTTAAATAAAATTAACATACATTGATTCTATTATTTTGCCTTCAGTAATTATTTGTGAAAACTATTACATAGTATACTCTATTTTATTCTGATAAAATGCATTAAAAGAAAAACTTATTTTAATGAAAGGCTAATTACAATTTCTATTTTAAAATAGCTACAATATTTAAGCAATTCTAAAATAATGTTTTCAGATCTACGAAATTATTTTAAACTTTTGTCTGTTTTGTTTTGTATTACGAGTTAGGGAAATTGAAAATTACAGTAGGGTTCAGAATTCAATATTATTCATAAGACATAAATTCTTTTGCAGAACCTTAGAATTAAACTTGCAAAGGCAATTTTAGTCTTACTTTGAACATAGCTCTTCTTTCAAATGTTGAAAGTAAGAATATTTATTTCATTACATAAAATTTCCTATTTTCTTTATGAAATAAACAGTCTTATACTATTAAATTTAACTATGTAGAATATGGACTTTAAATTCTACAGTAATTATGAAAGTTCAAATAAAGACTAAAGTAAAATTAAGAAAGACAAATAATTTTAAATTTTGATGCTAATACTTTTGCATAATAAAAAAATAGTAACCTTTTCGTAATCTGAATGTGAAAATTAGCGAACATGTGTAAAACGTTTGAGCTACTATAAGGTAGCTTCCTGTACAAAAGGCAAAAAGCTTACCTATTGCAGCCGTCCGGAGGTAAGCAATTAAAAAAGAAAATTCGGTATATTTTCACCGATCATGACCAACACACCCCTAAAACCATCTCCCGTTTAAATGTTTTTTGTATTATATTTTCATATATCTGATATTTTTTACGTTGTAACTCTCGTATTTATGAATCAATTTGGATGTAACTTAGAATTTGTACAGGACTTAACAAGTTCTTGATCTGTTTCATTAGTCTTGTTTCAAAATAGTGATCTGAAAAAGGAAAGGGTAAATTTTCAAAATGAAAAGATGTAGAAAATAATTGGAACTTCAAACAGTGTTCTTTAATGTGTTTTTTGCTTGATACAAGGATTCCTGTGTATTTATTGTTCCGCCTCTATCGAAAAAGATGGCTAAGATATAGCAGTTTATTGAAGTTTAATAATGTAGCAGTTTGAAATTCTGGGGTGACTAGCATATTGAAACAAGATAACAGAAGTTTGAAGCCAAGAAACGTTCTTACTTAAGAATTGATTTGGATGAAACTGAGCATTTCTATGAGACATGCTAATGTCTTGACCGAGTTCATTTGGATAACTTATCATCCATATTGTTTCAAAACGGGGACCACTTAAAAATTTCGAATTCAGAAAGTTATACAAATAAATTAGAAAATAATAGAGTTTTCGCTTGAAGATTTCACTCTTGATACGAGGATTTTTGAGCATACTTTTTCACCCCGATCCTGAAAAATGACGGATACCAGCTTGAATTTCAAAATTATATTTCATATATGAAACCAACTTGGATATGTTAAACTGGTGATATTCTCATTCAAATCCAGTCAAACTTCTAACATTTAGTTCCACTATAAGTGTTAAAACAAAATTAGGTGAATATTTAAACAAGGAATACGAAAGGTACATTTTCTTTGTGGTTCAGATCTGAAAAACGTTTTAGAAATGAATTTGAAAAATAAAAAATATTGTTACAAATAAAGTCCTTTTTAGTTACATATGCGTATCAGATTTCATCATAATCTTAAAATGTCAATAGAAACATCATTGTCAAGCTAACATCATTTTGAAATTAGAAAATATTTTAAAGCTTACTAGACCAATTTTTAATTTTACTGACTTTATTTATCTAAATGGTGAAAATTTATTTTAAGGAAGGAGCAAATTTTAATATATTTTGCAAATAAAATTTTGCAAACGAAAAATAATTTTTGAAATAGATGTCATTTCTCGTTTTTATAAGTAGGTAATCTAAAGTAAAACGAATTATTTTTAATTTGAAAGAATACTTCAAATGCAAAAATATTATTTAAAAAATATATAAAAATACATTAAATAAAGTATTAAATATTAGATACAAAAAATATTAACTATAAAATTAAATATTACATGTGAAATTAAATAACTGATGAAAATTTAAATAACGTACTAAATTTTAGGTAACTCTGCATACTGAAATTATCATCTAATTATCATCTAACTCTATACTGAAATTATCTGCATACTGAAAGTTTGGCTTTCGGACATGTTTATTTATATACTTTAAAGTTCATTTTTAACAATGTTAGAAAAACAAAACTTGTCATAATTAACAAGAAAAAAACATATTCTACAAGAAAATGATTTTATCTACCATTAACCATTTAGATTTTTAGCTTTATTTATTCTGTGGAGAGTATATAAAAAATGTTATAAATGACATTTTTATCTGAAATATAAAGTTATAATTAATTAACATATTAAAAAGAAGCCAAATAAAAAATCGTTGTTCGCCAGAACTATTACCATATAAAACATATATTGAAGCGATTATTTAATACTATTAATACTCAAATAGTAAAATTTGTTAATTAACTTTAAAACTCATTTGGATATCTCCGAGAGCTCCGTGTTAGATTCCATAAGGTTCACTCTGATGTGCACATACATGTATATACAATCATGCAAATACGTGCACATACGTTGAATATCCATTACGAAAAAGTGCCCGCGTGCTTAAAAACAAGCACGGGTCACACCAACTTGACTCACGATACTTTTCGTGTTCTTATTACTATCGGAGATCTAGAGAGCCATGAATGAAATTTTAACAGTCACGTTCCACACCATACAGCTACATATTATTTTACTCTTTCATTCACAAGTATAATGATGTAAGACACTCGATCTCCGGGAAAGAATTTTATATGGCTTCATTTGTTTTATTCGACAAATGCATAGTGATAACAAGATAACCAGAGTATTACATCCATTTCAAATAAAAAACAGTTAAAAAAATATATTCAACGATTTCAATCTAGTCAAAATGAATTAACGTAACATTTATGTAAATGTTACATTTTATTTCTGAATAATCGTTTTTAATTTTTTCTTCTTTTTCTGAAATTGATAAGAACAATTCACGATATCTTATTGGAACATCTTTATATCTATAATGATGGCTATCTATGACTTGTTAAATATTTCAACAACTTGAATGCCGCATAAGAATTATATGAGAATTAAAATCAGTAATATAAATAATAAATGTGTTGGTAATAATGTAATAAATAGGAATATTTCGTGCACAGAATAATAGTAGACAATATCTTAAAAGAACGAACGCGAAGTAATTTGAGTCAAATTTTGAATTGCTAAAAACGAATACACAGCTAGAAATTTTAATGATGGTCTTGGATATATTGTGTGTTTCATGAGAATAAATAAATTTTAAAACTCTATTTAGAGAATTTCCATTTCGAGAATCTTTCAAAGTAACTCATATTTTTTGCACAACTTTGGACACATTTTATATTAAAAACACTTCCATTTAACGAACTCTTATACAAATGAATTTTATGGTCTTTTTTTTCCCAACAGTCGAACTTTGAATTTCAGTAACGTGGGATATTTTTTTCCTTTACTTCTTTAAATTTTTCCGTAATCTTTCTTTAAAAACTATATGGATTACAGAACAATTATGTAGACAATTGTATTTTGTTCAATGAATAATGTTCCATGTATAAGTAAAGCATACCAACAGAAATGGGCAATAATCAATTAAACCAATCTATGAAGTCATTATTTAAAATTTTAGCATGTGATTTTACTCTAGCATAATTTTAATTTAATAGCTCAACTATTAAGTTTTATCTGAAATAGCTTCAAAATTTATACACTCTAAAAAGAGTGTGAATTTACACATAAAAGCAGGTATATCGATGATACAAAAACGATTTTTTAAATGTATAAATTGGTGTGTAAATTGCCGAAATACAGCCTAATGTGCAAACGAAATGTGAAAATGCACATTTAAGTGTGTAATTTGATGATAACATTAAATCTGTAAAAGTTATCAGATCACAATTTAAATAGTCATTTTGTGTATAAATTGCAAAGAACACACACATGTCTGTGTAATAATTTTACACGCGTATGTCTGTAATTCTCAGTACACAGTTTTTGTGTAATTTGCGTAATATATTGGTTTCTGCGTAATATTCTGTTCTTACTCATATTTCTGAGTAAAATCTGAGTATTTCTAGTTCACATTTTAATATTTTAAATGTTTTTTTGCATTAGTCAATTTGTATATGACAATTAAAAGTGCCCCAAGTCACCGATTTTTCGCAGCTAAAAAAACTGCATCCAAAATTTAAAAGTAAACAAAATACGTTGTTGGATATTGAATTTAATTATACTATGTACAGAAAAGAAGTTAAAAATTTTCTAATACAAAAGAAAATGTTAAATGAACCCTGTTCATTTGTTTGACTTCAGATGATACTTGCTTCGAATACTAGCGTAGATTTTTATGGAAGAATCTAGCTATTAAATCTTCAAAAAATAAGAACTATCGAAAAATGTGTGCGTTAAAGAGCAATGCATTCTATAATTTATATTTAAATTAGTACTATCTAAATTTTAATTTAGTATTAAACATATAAAAGAAATTCCAAGTAAGAGTTATTCAGAATATTTGTTTTCTAGTTATTAAATAATAAGCTATGAGATAAAAAATCACATATATTTTTATGAAAAGAGATGACATGGCGAAACCTTTGCTGAAGTATATGTTTTTAAAAGTGAATAAATATTAAGAGAATGAAATAAATGTTTTAAGTCATTAAAAAAATAAAAAAAAACTAACATCTGTGACGATTCTGCGTCGGACCATATGTCCAGATTTTATACAATAAATTTTATCCTACGTTTTATGTTATTTTATTTTATTTTATTTATTTTTTTGCCCCGAATTTATTGAATTATCACGAGTTAGTTTAAATTTATCTGACTCTTATATCCATCTTTTTATTATTTTTGGGTGGGTGGTATAAAAAGGGCCCAGATAATGTTGAACCTACAGCGTTTAGGGAGCCCACAACTATTAGAGTCCTAGTTATATGGTGGTGGGCACCGAAATAGCTCAGAATCGGAATGGCTGAGAACCGAAACGGCCAGGGACCAAAATGTCTTGGGATCGAAAGGCCGGCATCGAAATGGCGGTAACGAAATATCGTGTATTCGTATATTAAGAATTTAATGTGCATAAATATAAATTACTTTCACATTTTTATTGACTTCACAGAATATGATTTCTATATGTCCCTGTCATTGATTAGCAAGATCATAAAAAAGAACTCCAATACATAATTATCTACTGAAAAAAAAACAACGTTTTTTGCGTATTTTAATGACGTTACATTATTTCAAAAATACAAAATAGTGTAACATGAGATATATTAGTCGGTATATCATCATAATTAATTTTATAGATATCAACGGTATCATCATGTATATATATTGACATACTTCCCTGAGGAGTTACTATAAGATATTTACTGTACTGTATGGTGTGCATAGCAGTTTTCATATACATGAGGACACCCAAAAGAATTTGGTACAGTGCTATGAGTGATAATTGCTGAAAGATCGTTTTAAGTTGTGGTATGTTTTTTAAATGATACAGAATATTTGCATATTTCTTATATGTATAAATTATATCAATCGTATACAGGGTTACACAAAAGAATTCTGAAGTATTACTATCTATAAATATGAGTTCATAAGTGTAGCTTTAAAATATGTTACGTATTTTCCAGCTTAGCTATATTTAGTACACTATGATAATGTAGTAAATTTTAGACTAATGTACAGTTTGTGCATACAAGTTGATGGGTATATGGGGTTGTACA
The DNA here is from genome assembly GCA_964019185.1 of Maratus speculifer. Classification (NCBI taxonomy): domain Eukaryota; kingdom Metazoa; phylum Arthropoda; class Arachnida; order Araneae; family Salticidae; genus Maratus; species Maratus speculifer. The sequence continues at coordinate 181,678,867 of OZ025293.1, forward strand.
AAAGAATTTCAATTCATTTCTGTCTATTCGCGAAAATTGGTAAAAGTTAATTTTCAAATTTGTAATAATATTTTTAATTGAAGTAATTTTTAGCATGTTACATAGTATGTGTGCAAACCTATAGATCCTGTACAGGCCTTCACAACATATTTCGCATATTTTGGACATAATTATGGACAATAATTAGGGATGTCTTATATTGTTTCTAAACAGTTTAACTACATCCATTCTTTTAACATATTTAAAAGTAATATTTGGTTATTGTCTGTATGTGTTGAAAGTGTCTCATAATCTATACTTGATGCATGACTTTTCATTCTTGTGCTTTTAATTTTTGTGTTGATCTATTCTGATTTCTGATTTAGATACAAAGAAGCGCGCATTTTAAAATGTTTTACGGATTAAATTTCCCACATACACCTTTGACATTTGTTAAAATTATACAATTACAATTAATTTAAATTTTCTTTTCATCAAAATTTTTCAATATAAAGTTACGTATATTTAGAAGAAATGCTAACCAATATAAAGCTACGTGTCATCTAAATACGTGTTTATATTTAAAGTTTTTGTTGTAACAAATTTTGTTAGAAAAATAATATGTATTGATGCAATTACTTTTTCTTCTGATCCATAGTTTCAAGTGCTAGTCATTTCATAAGCAGAAAAAACGTAGTTTTCGTTAACACGCACTCAAAAAAGGTATCAAGAAAATAAAATTTTAACAATTTCTGGTTGTGATGAAACATTATGTACCTTTTTTTTTTCCCCCGAAATATCAATATAGACAATAACATTTTTCAATCTATATCTTCTACTTATAATTTAAAATAACTGGTGTTTTTAACGTTGAAGCTTTTATATTTTTATTATATTGTATCAAACACCATCTGAATAATTAATGATTCCATTTCTTCAAAACAAGTTAGTTTTGGCCTAAAGCGCAATATTCAATAATTTCCTTCTTTACATAATATATATTTATATAATAAGATGGCAATTCTACCCTAAATGCGACAAAATAATCTGAAATTGTGTCTCATTAAAGCACAGTGACTTTAATGCACGAAATAATCAACTCTAGAAAATAACCCTGTAAAAGTACAAGATTTGTACTGTGATCAAACTGTTAGTACGATTTCCTTTTTTTAACTTCGAAATTCATTTTTTTTTTTTTTTTGAGTAAATGGCAATTTAACTGGATTTATAGGACTGTTATCTGTCAAGGATATTCTAAACTTCTTATTCTCCATTTTCGAAAACCCTTTTGGTACTTACAAAGTCATTGTCATAAAAAAAAACACTTAAAAAAATTTTTTTTTTCAATTATTAAAAATAAATGAAAATTTTACAATAAAATATTTCAAAAGACTTCATGGCTAAATAATTTTTTATTACAATCTGAAAAAAACTGATAAACATTCACATGAAATTTATTTCCAAAAATTCTTAAATGATAAGTAATCGTTCATCATAAAGTAATATGCAAATGTTATACTTGTGTATAAGCAATTGAATATGTTAGTCAAAAAGCATGAAGTATTTAAAAATTGTTGATACGATTAAGTGAGGAGCTTTCCATCAAGCGGATAATTATCCCAAGTTATGTGGAAAATAATCCCTCTCCCTACTGACTTTCTTTGAGGGTCACTGTTACAGCCCTACAATACATCGTGAATAAATATGCTGAGATGTTGAAGTAAACATGCCATATCGAGTTCCACGTGGTTTCTCATTCCACAGACATTGAAAAAAATTTCCCCTAAGAAGGACTGGTGATTGGCATGTGGTAATTTTATATTTCAACATTTAGAAAGAGGGAGTTTCCACTTGAAACTGAAGAACGGAATGTAGCGATTCTTTTAGGTAGCTTTAAAACAAAAAAAGTGTTTGACTCCGCCTGTTGAATCCAGTTTTGAAATAAATATTTCTAATACAAAAATAACCTCTTTTATGAAATTCACGCTACATCAACTCTAATCCTCTCCGTTACAGAACGTCTAATACGCTCTGGAAAGTAAACTTACACCTATCAAACATCATTTCTTTAAACGGAAAGAAAAAAAATGTAATATGATATGAATTGAAAAGAAACCGTACAATAGCAATTTATCAAGTATATCATAGAACGTGTTACTGAAGAGCAACATAATCATCATTCTACATCTTATTTATGCCTTTTACATCTATTTATCTTTAGCTTAAGTCTCACTAGTTCGGAAGATGTGTAAGAATCTTGAAACGGGAGTCTGATTATTCGCGGTTCGAATTCTCGCTGCTCACTGGGAGCTGCGTGCGAGCATCATCTTTTGAACTCGCATATTTGCTGCTTTTTATCGTAATCCGTGATCCTAACTACTTGAATGCCAGTCACGTTCTCTTCTCTGCACGCCGACTGTCACCGTTGCCAGACAAAAAGCGAGAGGGCTCCGACCGCTCACGATGCCGACTCTCTGCCGAACCAACCGACGCCGCGCTGCAGGCCACATTTCTGCGGATATTATTCATGCAATATGGATTTAGTAGAAATGCCCGCACTCCTTTAGAAACAACGCAGGAATTATTAAAATTTAATTAGTACTTATATTCAAATTGTAACCATTATAGTTGAAAAGAAGAATTCTAAAACGTTTGTGAATTTTCTACTTAAAAAAAAATAAAAATAAATGTGAATATATATTTTGAAGAATTCTTATATAATACAAAAGTACTGCGATATCACTCGTAATTTGTATGCACTGTAAGGCTTTTAAGTAAGAAAAGTAAAATACATATTAATCATTAGTAAAATTTAAATAAAATATATTAAGTACATAAAGAAAACAGATAATTTTTGCAGAAAAATTTGATTCATGACGCCCATAAAATGCTGTTTCAGAAAATCTGCATATGATACGAATATTCTGCTATTTTATTAGATTTTTACATAAAAATAAATAGAGATTTCCCTTTAACCCCAAAAAATTGCTTTTTACTGCCGTTTGATCTAACAAATTTTCATGTAAATTAAACGAATTTCTATTTTTATTCATTTATATCTTAAGCTGGATTATCTTGAATGAAATCAGAAAATAAGGGCTTCAATGTTGGAAAAAAAAGGGTAAATTTGTAAAGATAAACTATAATCAATACACTGACATTTCAAACAGGAATTCAGAACAAATTATTATTATTATTAATTACGAATTATCCATTATTTATTCACAGCATAATTGTTTTTTTTTAAAGATAATCAGTCTTAACACAATATCCGCTCCTTGTATGTATCATTCAAAAATCTTTTCACTTTCTTATATGAATAAAATTATTTAATTCACATTTTAAATCACATATCCTTAAATGTTTAAAAACAAATCAGTTCTAACACCACAATTCATTCAAATGATGCTAGAGAATCTATAGGCAATATTTTATTATTATTATGACTGATACTGTTCTTCATTCCATAGTTTGATATTTCCAGATACACTGTAGAAATTTTTTTTCGAGAAACGAAAAGAACAGGAAAAAAAAAAAACACTGATGTATTTTTTAACTTAATATTTTTATGATTTCACAAAAATATTGCTTAGATTTGATAGATTTATTTAGAATTTTATTTCAAAATTATACTTAAATTGAGGAAGAGAGACAAAAAATATAAACTTTCAATCATTTTAATAGAGAAATATATGCTTCACTTGAATGTTTACTTTTATAATTTAATCTCAATTCACTTAGCTCTATAACTTTCGAAATCATTACTCATGTATATTCAAAAAGAACTGCTTTGTTGAAACAACTAAATTTTGATTACTATTGACCCTATAAAATATTTTGGTTGGAATGACCAAATTGTGGTTGGATTAACCAAATAATTTTGTTAATTCAACAAAATTTTGTTTATAATTTGTTCATTTCAACAAAAAAATTTTGTGGGGGCAATAGTAGTCAAAATTTATTTGTTTCAACAAAACAGTTCTTTCCGTGATTCCGTAAATATTTATATTTAAATATAAATATTTACATTACATCAATGTGAAATAGTATATAACACTAAGCCTTCATATGAATTATAATATGAAATTCAATTTTATAATTTTTGTCGTAAAAAACTTTAATACTTCATTAATTTTCCTAATGTTGGATATTAAATAATTATTCACTTATTTTTATCGTAAGGAAAAAAAAATAAATTCAGTCAAAATATGTATGAATTAGAATTAGATGAATAAGTGTATGTATAAGACGATTTTTTATATATAGAAATTATAAAAAACTAAAAATATTTATGCGTTAAAAGCAAATTAATGAAGCATTAAACTTGTTTAAGAATTTTCTTGAGTTAGAGAATTAAATACATGGATTTATTTGATCTTGAAACATATAAAATAATAAAATATAAGTCATTATATACATATACATATATATGTATATATATATATATATTACCTGCCAGCTGCAATCCACAAGCGAAGTAAAATAACAACAAAAATTGCACCAAATAACTAACAGTGATACTTTATAATAATTTAAATTTAAAAAAATGAAAAAAAAAAAAAAAAAAAAACATTTTTTTTTCATAGTAATGTTGAGTAATGATAAGTATTATTTATCAGTATGTTACAAAATATTTTACAGAAATTACTACAGCCATATAAATTCTTTTAGAACGGTTAAATCGATTAAAATAAAGTTTCATTTTAAATATTATCAGCAAGATCGTAAAAGGGCATTCCTAAAAGTGTTCTGCTCATATACAATCATTTAAGGAAAACAAATGCACATGTTTATGAAATAAATTAGAAACAATTTATATTTCAGTAATTCAAGAATAATTTATTTAGAAATCACTGTGCGATTTTACAGAAATTTCAAGAGAGTTTATTTTTTAAGTCACCAGAATTCACATTTAAAATCGATTCTTTTTTTTTTCCCTCATTATTTCAAAATAGCAATCTCAAAATCACTAAAAATGTAAAAGTTGTGCAATTATGGATTTAATTATATTAAAATCAATAGTTTATAGCTATTTTGTATCCCCTATTTTAAGCAATTTATGTATTTTATGAGAGTTAGCGATATATATTTTGACTGGTCATTTCTCTTGCAAGTCTGTGTCCATTCTATATTTATGAAACAATGCGGCTACACAATTAGACATATGTTTTCAATCTAAAGACGATGACGATGTACTTCTGTTTATTTTACATCTTTAATTACCATATAATTATTAAAATAATTAAAAATTCTAAATAAATAAATAAATAAATAAATAAATAAATAAAAACTTATTTTGAATTTTACATGTTTAGAATCCTTCAACTGATCAATATAGCTGTCAATTTTCGACCCTTGAAATTTTTAAAATTTCATATCAATGCAATTATATTCACTAAACTTCATTTTTACTGATAATAAATAAAACTGTTGATTGATAAACATAAGAGCCGTAACAGCTATATTGTATGGGATTCGAGATGAAAATTAAAAGAATTGTTATCTGATAACGGCCATTTGAACAATGTTAACTTTCTTTCATTTTTAAAATCTTTTTAATCCCATACACATCTCTTATAATAAATCTATTACAGAAAAATTATTTTATTTTGTGAAAATTTAAATATATAAAGTTCTTTTATTCCCTTCAATAATAGTAGACTGTTATCATTTCAGAATGTTTCGACCAATAATTTGTCTATGATATTTATGTATTATTAAACCACAAAATGTACCTTTTATAAACAAACTTATTTATTAAAATTCAAAAATACCTCTAATTTTTTTCCGTGTGTCGCGTGCGTTAATATACATAGGTTAACAAACGTTCAAAGAATGCAGTTTATGATATTAAAATACATATAAGAGGATTGAGGGTGTAGATAAGTAATATATTGCTAAATACGTTTATAATACTATGCATTATATTATAATGATCTTATTAAATAAATAGTTTAATTAATATTAAAAATTAATAGTTTGGAAATTATTCGATTCAGCTCCATTAGCTAAGTATATTTATTTATTTTATGTAAAAAAAAACTAATTATCTTTCCTTAAACTTTAAAGATTATTATTATTTTTTTTAATGAGAAAATACGTGTCTGGATTTTGGAAACAAGCTTTTACTTTAAAGAACTTATAATATGTTCATTTAGTATTCAAATGCGCTTCCAAGTTAAAATGTAAGCAATGAAAATAAAATTTGCTACACCGGCGATTTAAATTGGTATTTGTTTTCTTGAGTGAAAATGCATAATTCGAAAAGGGTATTAAAAATTGTACCATTTGATTTACCATATTTAAACGTTTACATTAGAAATGATAATTCACCTTAGCTCTTATTTGTCCAAATAATTCAAAATTAATGTATCTGGCAGAACTAATTTGTATAAGCCAAACATACATATGTAACGCACATGTTGCATCATCTAAATACACTGGCCTCCAAAAGTTAAGGTACAACCGTTTTTTTGTGTCTAATTTGCAAATGAATGAATACAGAAGCAACAAATTTAGAGGAAATGTGCACTAAACTGTTATTTATTAAATGCGATATAGAAATTTACTTAAGTTAAACGTGTAAATGAAATTACAACAAAAAATCACTCATGGTGGAAAATCCCATTCTCGGAGAAATCAGCACATCGCAGAATTATGCAGTAAAATGTGACAGAAACATTAAAAAACTGGTTCTAATACGAAATATGTCCACCCCGAACTTGAATGCATTGGCTGCATTGACTTTCCATGCTCTCAATTAAATTCTCGGACACTGAAACAGGTAGCACTGACTAGACATGGAGTAAGCCTTGTTCCAGATCATTTAATGATTTTGGAGGAGGACTTAAAGCCGCAACCTGTCTTCAAAGATAGTATTAAAGATGTTCTATTGGATTCAAGTCTGGAGAGTGAGCTGGCCATTCAATTATCCAAACCGTGATCCTCAAGATAGTCCTCAACAACCACAGCTCGATGTGGTCTCGCATTATCGTCCATTAGAATGAAACCATTGCCAATCGCACCAGCATATGGCCACACATATGAATCAAGGATCTCATCCCGATATTTCGCACCAGTCAGAGTTCCTTCATGGAACACATGCAGGTTGGTGTTGCCTCCGAGATAGATACCTGCCCAAACCATGATTCCACAATTTCTATATCTGTGTGTTTCGACAGTGTTTGATTGATGGTAACGTGTGCATTGTTCTCTCCAGATCAGAAGACGACCTGAATCACTCTCCAGTGTGAATCATGACTCGTCTGTGAAGAGTGCTGAAGCCCACTGTTGTCTGGTCTAGGAAACATGTTTTCTTGCCCAACATAAGCGGGCCCTTCTTTGTCGTCTGTTGTGGGAGACACACACAACTGGTCGCCTTGCATAGAGACCTGCATTGCGAAAACGTCTTTGCACCGTAGTAGCGGAGGTTCTTCTCCCTGATGCAGCAAAGTGGTCTGCAATGAGTTGCGACGCAGAATCGTTGGACTACATTGCGAGGCACATGGAGCCGTCCAGCACTACCGGACTGTGACAATCCCATTTCCATCCATCCTACCGCTCGCTACCTTAATGAATCGGGCAAACACTTTCTTCTAGACTCTACTGGTTTTTGTGAACAAAACGGACAACAATAGTTCAAATACAACAAAACGTACATGCAAAATTACGAAAGCTTCTTAATTGCATATTTTTCTCTCCTTCACAAATACTTATTCTTTTCTATAAAATAAGAGTGGTAGTTGCAATTCTTCTATAAGTTTTTTAAAGCTTATTATTGTCATTCATATAAATTATGAGGCCATTTATATGACTGCCATTTTTCTCGGGTGAGCTTCGAAAAATATGTAGTACCTTAATTTTTGGAGGCCAGTGTATGTTGTTTTTATCATTAGCATATATGATTACAATGCTTTTTTAAAGTTTAAGTTCAATCATTTCAATAAATTTAAACATCATTCAACTCGAAAATAATATTACCACTAATTGATTGCAGATATACTCACATTAATTTGAATTTAAACTCAGTATTTGTTTTATTTAGTAATTTACAGA
>OZ025293.1:181687000-181708356 GCA_964019185.1 Maratus speculifer
CCTTCACCAACATGCTAAAAATCACGTTATTACGAAACATTATCACAGTAAATATATCTTTAGTCGTTATCATCTACGTCATTATAATGGATACTTTTTTAAAGGAATTATAGCGATACATAGTTCGAGTTTTTATTTCTGCCAATAATCGAATCTAAATCGTTTTCTCAGTTATCAATTTATTTTATTAATCCCAGTTTTTCTACCTGATCTACAGCTGTTTTCAATCATTTAAATTTTATTATTCCTTATTTCTATATAAATTGTTTCTCACTTAGCGTTATTTTACGCAACGAATCTTAAAGTTCAGACTTAATGCATAATTAATACAAATAATTTAAAATATAGTTTTTTTCTAAATACAAAATGAATCATTTCTTAAATACGAATGGGTTCTAATGGCATGGTTCGTACGGGTCCTGGAATTTTATGAGCAGGAAATTCTTTGGTACTAGTATTTTCTTATTGAAAATCCCTAATTAGATAAAGCGAAATTTCACTCTTTTCAACGATATTTATTTTTCTATAAAGAAATGCTGGTATTTCACCTGGAAAATAACGGTACCCGTACGAACCATGAATGGTGCATATATATATATTATGTGACAAAAATAAATCAATGTTGTGAAACTTGCAGAAAAACGGCAAATTTATTGTAAGTAGACACAAATCACGAACAATCCGCCATTTTTATGTTTTTCAGTTCACGTTTTAAAATAGCACAAAAAAGTACATTTTTAGACTGTACTACTTTTTCAAAGAGATGTAATATTCATACACAGTAGATAAACTATTTCCGTAGAGTTTTAAATAATAATAAAGAATACTGCCCAGTTAAACTGAAGGCATTGAGCTCACAGGCTACAAATACTAATTGCACATTAAAGCTTTATATTTTCAAGGGTTAATTCCGTTCAAAAAATAAAAAATTAAGAAGGGGAAACAGCTCTCCCCTTTTCTCTTTTTTTATACTTCATCATTGAACCTCCTATACTACCAAAGACATGCTTTATCATATAAAAAATCTATATCCAAAATTCAGAGCAAATTAGATAATTCTTAATAAAAACCCATTTAGCATTTATATAATTTAAAAAGAGTTATCCCCCTCTTTTATACTTAACCATTAAACTTCCAAAACTATTCAGAGATTTGAACGAAATCTGACAATTCTGCTTGAAAAACCCATTTATATAAATTAAGGGGGGGGGGGACATTAGAACCCCTGTTCCCCTTATTTATACTTATTCAATGAACACCTAATAACAGTCACGGAATCGCCTCATCAGAATGATCCTAATCTAAATTTTGAACGAAAATTAATTCTGCATGAAAATCCCATTTATATCAACTAACGGGGGGGGGGGGGCATTAGAGCCCCTGTTCCCCTTATTTATACTTATTCAATGAACACCTATTAACAGTCACGGAATCGCTTCATCAGAATGATCCTAATCTAAATTTTGAACGAAAACTTAATTCTGCATGAAAATCCCATTTATATCAACTAACGGGGGGGCATTAGAACCCCTGTTCCCCCTATTTATACTTATTCAATGAACACCTAATAACAGTCACGGAATCGCCTCATCAGAATGATCCTAATCTAAATTTTGAACGAAAACTTAATTCTGCATTAAAATCCCATTTATATCAACTAACGGGGGTGGGGGGGGGCATTAGAACCCCTGTTCCCCCTATTTATACTTATTCAATGAACAACTAATAACAGTCACTGAATCGCCTCATCAGAATGATCCTAATCTAAATTTTGAACAAAAACTTAATTCTGCATGAAAATCCCATTTATATCAATTAACGGGGGGGGGGCATTAGAACCCCTGTTCCCCCTACTTATACTTATTCAATGAACACCTAATAACAGTCACGGAATCGCCTCATCAGAATGATCCCAATCTAAATTTTGAAAACTTAATTCTGCATGAAAATCCCATTTATATCAACTAACGGGGGGGGGGCATTAGAACCCCTGTTCCCCCTATTTATACTTAATCAATGAACACCTAATAACAGTCACGGAATCGCCTCATCAGAATGATCCTAATCTAAATTTTGAAAACTTAATTCTGCATGAAAATCCCATCTATATCAACTAACGGGGGGCATGAGCCCCCCGTTCCCCCTTTTATACATATCGAATGAACTCCAAAAACTAATCAGGGAAGCGCCTTGTCAGGATATACCTACATACAAAATTTCAAGTGGATCGGATATTTTTATCATGAGTTATCGCGTTACGTACATACGAACATACATACAGAACGGACGGGCACATAAGCTCTCAGGCTATGATAGCCTGTGAGCTAAAAACTATTAATTATATAAAATCTGATACAACTCCAAATATAGATTAAGCTGACTTCTTTTACTATAACTCTCTTAGAAAATAAGGCAAACTTGTAAATTAAACTCTTGTAAACAGTATATTAAATAAAAAATTTATAAACAGGGAAATAATATTACGATATTTGTTTTATTTTATAAATAAAAGATATAAAGAATAAACATGAAATGAAAAAGTAGCCAAGATTAATATTTTGATGTTGTTATTCCAATTTGTGTAAAGTTTGTATGACATTAAATGTTAATTCTAATGGATACAAAGATATATGCATAAGTATGTATAATATTTTTATGAATAATACGCCAAAAATTGTTCCGAACACTTCTTAGGTACGCTTCGCACACAAACATGTATATTTGCGCCAAAGTTTATTTTTTTTAACTACTATTCGTTAATTTAATTATACTCTTTTTTCGTTCAGTTTAACTTACTTTTGCTCACAGTGACACAGATATAATGCAGCAATAATATTTAATTAAAATTATCTAAATGTTATAAGGAATGTTTTTAGTTAAAATAATCCCGAATGCTTTTAACCTGAGCATGCATATCAGTATCTGCATTTGAATTTTTAAAATTATTTCTGTAAAAGAAATGAATAATAATAATAATAATAATAATAATAATAATAATAATAATAAACGAAAAGCAAATTGTTGCTTTTCGTTTTTTGTTGTCATGTTACTATTTATTTGTTTCTGATCTGTTCAGTTTTGAAATTCATAGTAAATAGGTTTGATTTCTAAAATTTAGTATTTAGTGGATTATTAAAACAAATATAAAAATAATAAAATAAATAAAATATCAAACTAAAATTTTCCTTAAAATCATTATTTTGGCTTAACATTAATATTGAACCGTTTATGAAAACGCCATGTAATTCTGCTTATATAACTGAAATATAAAAAAATTGTTGTTGATTCTGAGCTTTTCCAGACTTTTCTAAGATATTCCAAACTTTTTTTTTCTTTTCCATATAAGTAAAGCTACACATCAATTTAGTTTTTAATCGTTTTTAAAGTTAAAAATTTCAACCATCATATCTTTAAAACTATTTAAGGAGTTAATTCTACGAATATATATACAGGGTGTTTCGCTACCAGACCGACAAACTTTGAATGGTGATAGTAGACCTGCAGACACACATTATTAAATGGGAAACCATGGGGCGCAAACGTCTTGTTTAGGAGCTAGGGGCCATTAAAGTTTAAGGTCCAAAACTTCAAACGATGATAAAAAATGGAAAAAAAGGTCAATTCGTTTGCGGTTTTCGCTAAAATCATTCTTTATATCACGAATTTTTTCTAAAAAAATTATTAAAGGTTACGTTCAGAAATTGACGATAGAGGGTGCTTTACACTTTAGAGCTCAAAATTGGAAAGACTGGGATATGATAACTAGCGAAAATTGAACTGTGAACAGATGGGGAAATTTTAAGCGATCATAAACATTGGACAAACTAATCGATTTTGTTGCGGTTTGCGTGAAAGTCATTCCCTTGGTAAGTATTTTATTCAAAATGACGTACAGCTTTAGTGTCCTTATTTTTTGATAGAGGGCGCTTCCAACACATCTAGGACATTTCAATGGCATCATTCCAGGGTGTTTTTCTTCCAGATTAACATACTACCATGAAATGTTAGGAATGCAAAGCCGACTCGGAATCATATAGGAATTTAACGAGGGAAATTCCTTTTTTGCGAGTTACGATTAAAGGAAGCAGAGAAAAAAAGCAACAGAAACAGTAGAGAAACAGCAACACGTTAATGTGACTAAAAACAGTTTAATTAATGGTTTTACTACAAAAAGTGTTCGAAATTACGACCAGAAATAGTACGGCATGCTTGACAGCGGCGTCACATGGAATTCCTCACGCTTTGAAAGATTCCTGGCATCTGTGATAGCTTTCTGGCAGTTACAGAAATAAGATCTTCGAGGTCTTTAACTGATGGTACGGGAATCCCATGGTACTGGTCGTACTTTCGAACACCTTTTGTTAGTAAAACCTTTAAATATTTTTTTCTGTCAAATTAACGTGTTACTGTTTCTCTGCTGTTTCTGTTGCTTTTTTTCTGCTTCCTTTAATCGTAACTCACGAAAAAGGCATTTCCAACGTTAAATTCCTATGTGATTCCGAGTCGTCTTTGCATCCCTAACATTTCCTGCAATTATGTTAATCTGGAAGAAAAACACCAAGGAATAATGCCATTGAAATGTCGGAGATGTGTCGAAAGCGCCCTCTATCAAAAAATGAGGTCACCAAAGCTGTACGTCATTTTTAATGAAATTATTAACGAGGGAATGACTTACACGCAAACCGCAACAAAATTGATTAATTTGCCCGATGTTTATGAGCGTTTAAAATACCCCCCCCCCTCTGTTCACAGTTCGATTTTCGTTAGTTACCCGATCCCAGTGTTTCCAATTTTGAGCTCAAATTTTAAGTTAAAGTCTAAACTTTAGAATAATTTTAACCCCACACACAAAATAACGGTAAAAAGTAGTTTTTTGTTACTCTAAAGTCTAAAGTGCCCTCTATCGACAATTTCTGAATGTAACCTTTAATATTTAAAAAAAAAAAATTCGTGATATAAAAAATGATTTTTGCGAAAATCGCAAACGAATTTACCCTTTTTTCCGTTTTTTATTTATTTTATTTTTTTTTTTTAAATCATCGTTTGTAGTTTTGGACCTTAAACTTTAATTGCTCCTAGCTCCTACACAAGACGTTTGCGCCCCACGGTTTCCTATTTAATAATATGTGTCTGAATGTCTAACTATCACCCCTCAAAGTTTTTCGGTCTGGTAGCGAAACACCCTGTATATATATATATAACGATCTACATGTTGTCTCCAAAGGTAACTATATCGTGAAGTAATTTTTGCAGTAAATGTAATATCGCAAAAGCAATGCCAAAATTCTCACGTTTCAAACAATAGCACCTGTTCGCACAACTTCCGAAAAAACTTCAATCGGCTCCTAAATATAGTAATAGGCAGCTTTCTCGAAAATTAGACAGCATTTGAAACGCAACAAGCAAATAGCTAACCTGTGTTTCATTTTCACCTTGTAGAAAGTCATTACATTGGCATTATCTAAAAAGGCAGATGTTTGAAATAAAGTCTTTTGCAAAAACGGAAACTCCGAATATGGATAATCACACGAAAGGATAACCGTGAAAATTCCTTTTTACCTAATATAGTGAATATCAGTCTGTTTTAGCAACAATAAAAAAGAATGGCCCCTTTATATATATACATATATATATGTATATATATACACAATTTATTTTTTCCCAGCCTAATCTACAATACATATGGTCTTTGAAAATCTTGTTTCAAAACATCTAGAAGTAGAAAATCAATATCATGGACTTAAAAAAATGATAAACATGTCTATTTTTTTTTCAAGTCTAAATTTTACATCAATTAGAAATATTTCTTACAGTTTAAAATTATTTTTTTTTTAATTGCCATTTTTTAATCAAAAAATTCTCGATTAAAAAAATTATAATAAATTCAGGCCGCTATTAAAATATAAACGATAGAACAATTTTCTCAATATGACTATACATTTAAAATCTAATATTTAACTTAAATGCCTGATTGTGATTAGTTACCTTTTAATACTTTGAATAATAGTTGAGAGCTCTGGAAGATGGCTTGATAGCAGGCTTGAATCCCCACACTGGGTTAGATTTTATATTAACCATTTCGGGTCCGATTTTTTTTCATTTTCAGAACTAAATTACTTTAGCTTTAAAAATGTTAATCCTAGCTATGCAAATACAGTAGATTTACTGAAGTTTAACCTTCTCATGTATAAATTTATTTTCATTATTCACAACAAATGTTTCTGTGATAAATGGGAACCCATTATAAAATAATTATATTATTGTGCTGCATGGTAGCTATTATCTGTCCACAAGTCATATTTCTATAAATAAATGTTTTTTTTTTCTTAATAATGCAATAGTTATCTGTTTTCATATCAGGCCCGTATTCATGAGAGGGTTAAAGATTATCACATTGTTTGAAACCTAGTGAATGTAATTATATTCTGTACTATTCAATTCACATTTATATGATAATAGGCTAAGAAAGAATTTTTGGAGACGTTTGGAAAATATCGAATTATAACAGGGTTTAACCAATATTACAACTTTAAATGTTTAATTGCGTTTCATCACACATGATTCGTTTTGAAAATCAAACTATATTTTTTATTTAAAGATGGGAAATATATGTATAAAATAAAGAAATCTGCAATGGTGCAAAAAGAATTAAATAAACTTTTATTATTACAGAATGCCAAAACATAAATGAAGTCATAATAAGAAAAGCATAGCTATATACTATTATTTCTATATGAGGAAAGTAACTAAAAAATTGTTTTAGCCTTTTTGTGCGAAATAAATAAAAATAAATTACTGTGAACTTTCATTAGTGCGGATTTTCAAGGGAGATCATTTATCATCCGCACTAACCAAAATTCACATTAACCGATGTTCCTAACATTAATTAGAATATAATGGGAGAAATGAAATTGGCCATCATAACTGGAGATACGTTTTAAGCATAAACGCATTAATGGGAGTCCACTGTAGTTGACCGTAATGATCCAAAACAACCAAATTAAAAAAAATTATCTAATATTGCATAAATATGCTGCTACTACCAAATATAGTATCGCTTAATTATTTTCACAATGTAAAATATTTAATATTTTCCTGAAATGTTATTAAAAATGTTTTTTTTCCAAATAGATTAGAGAATCCATATTTGAAGGATTATTGCATTAAGTTATTTTGGATCATAGTTATTTTTTTAAAGATAGATCTTTATTCTTTGATTTTAAATAAGAGATCTTGTTAAATTTTCTATCAATTTTAATATTTATTTGCATTTAAATAACATTTTATGCTGCTTAGTTACTAAAGCCATATGTATTTTATGGAAATTACATATTTATAATAAAAACAGAAATACAATAATGGATTTTTTTTTTTTTGATATCTCAATAATGTAAATAACTACTCTGTCCAAAATAATCGGAAAATATACTATTTATATGAATTAGCATAATTTTAAAAGTTCATTAGGTTGTAATCTAATTTTTTATGCTTGTATTTTTAATTTTTTTTATACTTCTCTTTTTCACCCAATATAAGAAATATTAATTGCTTATTTTTTTTTTCAAATATTGATAGAGGCAGATTGATATAAATAAAAAAAAATATTTAGTAAATATTAATTACAGATAAATCATATTTTTGCATATTTTGAATATAAAAGTTGTCCATGGGGTTCGCAAAAATAATCGTTAATGATTCATTTTCCAATACTATACTTTTTATGGTTTGCAAAATTTTTTTATAGTAACTACACTGTTAAAAATCTTGTCCTAGTTTAAACCAAATTTTGGTGTTCATTAGCTGGCACTGAAAGATGGTGAAAGGTTGAACCAATATTTGGAGCTCCAGTTGAAACACGATTCCAATAGTTGGAACTAGGTTGAAATAGGAAGCTCCAAATGTTGGTACGAGATTTCACCATCTTATGGTGGCAGCTAATGAGCACCAAAATTTGGTTCAAACTAGAGCAAAAGTTTTAACATTGAGTAGTTTAGAATAAGGTATTTGTACCCTATATGGACAGGGCTCTCAATATGGACACCCCTAATATTTTTAAAGGTAATAATTTTAATCGAGAGATGGCTCAACATTTTCGCGAAGAAAAGCAGTTGAAAAGATAATTAAGGCTCTGAAGTGTAAAAAAGCGCGCTATTCGCTATTTACGAGGAAACCTGTTGTTTCGAGATGTGCTGATCTTAATTACTTATAAGCTTAAATTCTTATTAGATATGGTAAAATTACATTAAATGTTGAAAAGTGGAGTATTTTAGAAAGCTAATAAAACATATTTTCGATTGCTATTGCATATTTTGCTTTAAAATATTTTCCTTATTCATTTGATACTAGATTTAGTAAAACTACGCCCGGTTCCCAATATGGACAGCTTATGTCCCCATCGACTACAACTGTAAGAAAGAAGAAAATTCAATGCTGCCAAGCAATAAATTGAAAAGGCATCAAAGTGGTAAAATCTTTGTTCAACAAGATGCCATTTAAACAATCCCCCCCAAAACCTTCCTCCAAAAAACCCTTCCAGAAAAATAAAAAGAAGCCCCTCCCCCCCCCCTCGCGAGTAGGATATCTGTTGGCGAAATCATAGGCACCAATGGTATGACTTCCTCAACAAAAGAGAGCTGGTACTGCTTCTTTTGCAGTATTGATGCTTTTTCAAACATGCGGCCATGCATCACATGTGGCAAATATGTTCATGAGGATTATATGGGACTTACTGCCCATGGTGAAAAAGTTTTGATTTGTCCATGTTGTGAGGACTGGGTAATAACTGGGTAATGTAACTTTAATGAATTTACTGGGTAATGTAAATTCGCAGACACATGCTATAAAGCTAAGTAAAACCAACAATATTATTTCATAATATTAGTAACTATGGGGCTTTGCATGGGTCTTCGAAGGGTAAAATCCGAAAATGATCTTTCCCTTTCGAAAATGCATGTTCTAAAGATATTTACTGTCCCCCCTCCTCCTCCGAATACTTTAAGATGCATTTATTTTTTATTCCCTCTCCTCTAAAATCCATTGGAAAAGTGGCTCTTCCATACACACTGTGTAGAAAGTCAGTAAGGAAACACCTGTCCATAATAGGGACAGGTAATTCCTTATATGGACACTTGTAAACATTTTTTGTTTTTATCATATAAATTAAACCAGAATAATGACAAGGTCGCTAATTTTAATAATGATAGTCAATAGTCCAAGGGTAGTGGACACACATTTTTGGAGTCCTCTGACGTGTACATGGGGGTAAAAAAAATACATTTTCCTTAAGGTGTCCATTTAGGGTACAGGTACTATATTCAATAAATACAATTATTTTAGCGCAAAAAAGCTAAAAGAATACATGATATTGATAAATGACGCATTCTTATTTACAAATAATGTAACTCGCATTAGAAGAGTGATGAAATAATATTGATAACTCGAAGTACATTAGTTTGTATATGCTCCAGAGACAATTTTTATTACCATTACTGAAATGGATGAAATTGCTTTTCAGTTTATTGAATGATCTTCTAGTTTATTGCCAATTTATAAAAATTGTTTTAAATAAAGTACATAGAAATCCCTCCCCATTTTATTTATAGCTTAAATATTTTCTGAGTCTCTCAAAAGTATTTTAAAGCTAAAACAGTAAGTATTTCAGAGTTCATTAAAATATGCTTAGTAAAATTTTTACATAGCAATAGAGGTCGTTAATATTTTCAATTTTCAACCTTCTTTTTTATGCAAATGTGTGAATCCAAAAGAATTGAGATATTCAGAATAAAATAAGCGATTCAAGGTGTTGTAATATATAAACTAAGAGGGAAAACTCAAAGTCTACTCAAAGATACAACCATCTAAAAATTTTTAACAAAAGATTCAATTTTTTACTCAGGTAAACATTATGGAAATTTGAGATATTTTAAATCAGCAAAATTCGTAACAATTTAAATGAATTATTTTTATTGGTCTCTGTCATTTTTATAAACCGAATACCTTTGACATATTTTTGAATGCCTTTTGAGATTAATGAAAAAAAAGTATTATATACAAATCTTAAATCTTCAGACTCTTTATTTTTATTATAGTTACTTGTTTACCTTACACAAATAAGAATTTTGAAACTTTTGAAAATTTAAGCTTGAATTCTCTTAATACACACACGCGCGTATATATAGTTCTCGATGTAAATCATATGTCAGGAAATTACTCTTTTTTTCTATTATTTTGTCTTTAAGTTACGTTCTAATTAGCCACTTACAATCCTTCAAAAGTTTTGCTCCTATTTAAAGCATAATTGTTTGTGGCTATGTTAAGAAAACCATGGGTTTAAAAATTACATGCATGTGATATTTTATGTTATTTTCATGTAAATGACGTTGCCGTCAAAATATTTAGAATGAATTTCAGCAGAATATTTAATGATCAATAAAGTTCTTAATTTTGTGAACGTAAAATTATAAATCCGTTCCCATCTATATTGTTTGAAATAGAATATAAGTCGCCTGATTAACGTTTTTATAATCTACGTCAGTATGAGTTCACTTTAACTAAGTAAAGCAATGGCCGACTGAAGCAAAGCTTCTAAATCTTTTAATGTTAACAGGAGAAGAAACTGATGATATCTCAAATGTTAAGGCCGACCTCGAAAATCGGTAGCACGTTAGAGTTTCTAACATCATCGCCACCCTGTCATTTATCCACCACAAATCGCTTACCCAATATAACTTTCATCTCCTTGTTCAGTGTGGAAGCCGCGTCAATAATTAAAGAGTGTCCATAAGCAGGTGTCAAGCCTATGATCCAACAAACAAGAAAACGAATTCAGGCGAGAGGTCGTGACTGCTTGATTCGTATGTATAACTTGCCTGCCAGAGTAATGGATTTTTCACTTTACTAAGCGACTTATTTTTGTGGTAAGAGGAGGTATTAGAAAATTTTCCTTTGTTAGTTTCAGTCGGCATCTCGTTAAAGCAATGGAGTAGGCGGAGAAGTTCAGAAAACAAAAGTGGGAAAAGAACACATTTAGTGGTTCTTTGTTCTCAGACACCATCAAGGTGATAAAAGAGATTTACGTTTTACAATAGGTACAAAATGTATTTTTCTTCTCAGCAATATTCATGGACTCTGAGAAGGGAGAATAGCAAAAGGGCACCCCCTACCTTCCCCCCCCCCCCACACACACACACAAATATACAATATGGACCACTACGCTCAAAATCTTTCAAAAATTTTAAAAGTGGATTAAATATTTTTATTACTACTATTATTATTATTATTTAAACTGAATCCTTATCTTAAGATTAAAATTCTTAAGATTAAAATTAAAATTATTAAAATATAATATAAATTAAAATATCTTAAGATTAAAATTTGTAACAAATCTAATGGGTTTAACGATAATAATTCTTTTGAACTTCTCATATGCAATTATTTCTAATAGTTTAACTATATATATTTTTTTAAACTGATATCTATTTGTTGTTAAGATGCAAATTTTCTAAAGATAAAACTTAATCTCAGACAATATTGCCATATTTCTCATATATATCAAATCCCCCTTAAAAAACTAATGAAAATTTTACTTAAAGGAAACAATAAATATGAAAAAGGAAGTACAAAACTTTTTTTAGCAGCATCAAATTATATGCCGAAGAAACGCAATGCTGTAATAGATATAATTTGTAATGTACAAGTGAAAAGAAAACCCACAGTTTTAATGCACAGAGAATGTATGAAAAATCATGTTTCTCCTGTGCATCTCCAAAAAAGGAGAATGTATAACGATTCATGTGAATTAAATAAAATTAACTAAACCCACTCATATACAAAAAAAGAAAAGAAGAAGAATAAGAAGAAGAAATCTCAAAATTTACACTGCGTTCCAAAAGATGTAATTGATCTTTTTACCTAGAGGAGATATGTAGACAATGTAAGTTGCAAAAATGCTCAAACTAAAGTAGAAATTAATAAAATGTTGATGAATACACTAAAAAACACTTTGCAACTCTAACAGAATTCAGGTTATTATAAAGTCGTTTCATTGTTTCAGTACTTAAATGGGATACCTTAAAAATCTAATTTAAAAAGCACATAATTCATTAAAAACAATTTAATATATATTTGGTCCACATCCTATATAATGTGTGCGATTTTTTTTGCAGCCTTATATATGATCCATAGGTTTTATACATAGCATGTAATACACTAAAAATCACATAACTTTAAAAATGAGTACCATTGCAATAACCGATCATGCTTAGTCTTTTAACAAAATTCTTTTGTGCGTCTCCGTAAATAATTTTTAAAAAAAATTACGTACTCTATAATCTGTATGGATAATGTTGTAAAGCACCTCATAAATCCTTTTAAAATTAATCACGTTTGCGTATCATTACATCATTAAAATGCACCGCAAAAGGTTTTTTGCAAATACTAGCAAATAGAAGAGATTTTTGTGATTGTCTGTAATTGGATTATAATTGCCTCATTCTGCATTCTTGAGAAAGGAGAATATCAACAAACCACAGGACAATCTATTTTTCACCATAAAAATGAATTTAAAAATCAAATCTTCTAATGCATTATAATATTTCCACCCCTTTTTTCCATGAAGTTTATCAGAAATTCTTGCAGTGATTTTTAAATTTTTCGAGATTTTTTTTATTGTGATTTTCAGAGTTTTTTCGCAATTTGTGCAGTTTTTTGACGAAGCCGGGCAGGTTAGTTAGTTTCGGAATAATTAAAATTTATCATATGGTCAATTTTAACTAAAAGCCACAGTGTTTTGGACCTAAATTTAATGAGGCCAAAATAATACTTATAGTTTAAATAATATTGTTTATCAAAAGTGAAAAATTACAACGAACCAGAAATCAAAATTGCATATTTTTCGGTCTTAAAAAAGTTCTTTTATTTTTTTATTTTTATTTATTTATTTATTTATTATTGTAACAGTTGTATTTTCATTATTTGGTTTGACCGTACGAGAAAACATTTAGAATTTAAAAATTTAAAAATGTAATATAGAATACGCTGTGGAGACCTAAATAAACATTTTAATCTCATGAAACTTAAAAAAAAAAAAAAAAAAAAAAAAAAATCTTTTTTATATTTGTAAACGTGTGTTTATAAAAATGCTTTAAACACGTCGATCGATTGTTAAATTAACTTGTAACGTGCTCGTTTTATAATTGTATTTACTAAGTATCCGTTGTGTTCCGTGTAACCTTTGACTGTGCATCATAAAAAAATTTACATCCACTTCTATCATAACATTTGGATACTAAGAGAATTCGTTAGTTTTCTGTCACGATATACATTTGACAATATATTAGACTTTTTTCTGAGCTTTAGTTGAAGCATAATGGGTGCGCATGAACGTTTTATTTGCGTGCGATATAAAAATAGGAATTAGAAACTGAATACCAAAGGAAAACTTCATGCCAGGTTATTACATCAAAGCGATTAGATATTGATTTATATTAGTGATAATGAAAAGTAAATAGACTTGAATATGAATAAAGATACAATTTATGTTTTGTGTATATGCAGTTTCTATAATATATTATTACGAAATTAGAAATATAGTTCTTCTCGCTAGTTTTGACAGTCTTAAATTAAAAAACTGTCAAGTTCAAATATTACTCGCACTCAGAGAATTCCGTACAAAAAATATATGAATTATTAACTGTATTATATTATTTAAAAAATCGTTGCTGAAAGAATAACAAAACCTAATAAAAAATATATAGAACGTATGGTTGGGTATAGCTGTATATACTAAAAAATTATGAATGTTTATACAATAAACTTTCGGAGAGATACGAAGCCGGAGAGAATAAAAGAAAGATTAGTTGAGGACATTTTAACTTGCGAAATTTTAAAACTGCTTAAAATTAGTTAAATATTAGATTGGATTAAAATCATAATGTGAATATAGAGTACTTTATCAAAAGGAAATTAAAGTCAAACAATGCTTTATCATTGCTTTTATTGGATTTTATTTTAATGTTGCTCATTTTTTAATTCTATCATCCGCTTAATCAGATGAGTTCATCTTCGCTGTTCTTTAACTTTGCCTATTAAATGTTACCTAAAACTCACATCAGTCAAAAATACTAATCAAACAGTAACTTTTTGAAAGCCAAATAAAAACCCGCGATTGCATTGACCTTAACCTGCCTAGTGAAAAATCCCAAGAAGCGTTACTTGATCGTAAATCTTTGCATAAATCCTAAACCATTATCATTTTCCAACTGATATCTGTATTCAGACGAAAGACACAACATAGTTTTCTTTGCTCGATAGATTGCTCTATTGTCATTGGGCGTTGTCAGCGGTCTGGTATGCTTTTCAAAGAGCGTTTGGCTGTCAAAGTTCTCAGATAAACGCCGTTAATCTTTTATGCAATGAATTGACGCTTAATAATTTAATGACACAATATTACGAATAGTATCACTTGAGAATTATACATTAAAAGTAAGTATCCCCAGTACTTAATACTTCGATATCGTTAAATAAATTTTTTCCCCAAAATTGATTTTCCTTAATTATAAAAAATGAAGACTGTCGTATTATGTAAGTATAATAGTAATGCTTACAGGTAATATGCATTCATTACATTTTTTATTTTTTATAAGAGTTATTTATCTTTTTTTCCTGTAATTTAAGATTTCGAAAATCTTGTATAGTAAAGGTAAAACAATTCCCGTAAATTTCAATAAGTTTTATATCAGATTAAAAAAATATGTTATATAATTATTTTAGCTCTAAAAACAACCAGATTAAAACAAATAATAAGAAATTGGTTTAAAGGTTACACGAAATTTTTATGCTTCAGCCCAGAGCTTATTTAGCTTACTATTTGAGATCAGGAGACTTATCGGGATTTTGTTGAGAGTAATGTCGTTGAAAATCTATTTCCGTGAGGATCAAGGAAATTTATAAAACACAATGCACATCACAATGCAACTGTGGTAAAGAATTACAAGACGATATATTTCTGTCATTTATTGATTTCTCTAAATCACTAGCTATGAAGAAAATACACTCTGATTAAAAATTGGTCTTTTTTTTTTTTTTTTTTTTTTTTTTGCAAATGTATAGAAAGGAGGTTCCGAACGAATGAGTTATCCGTTTTTGTTTGATTTGTTTCTGTATATTCATCAAACGGTTTATCGGAGACTATCATTAATAAGTGGTATTAGTCACCTACCTTTTTGTAACTACCTAGAAATATAAGTAAAGAAATTTTGAAGATTATTTGAGGAGATTTTCAAACATCTATCAATAAGTTCGGAATTTTTATATAAATTACTACTTACACTGGTGAAATTTTTCAAAATATAAATAAATGATAGCCAGAGGTTACATACTTTCTATGAACAACATTACTTAGTTTTATATTAATCTCCTTCATGTGTTTAACCCTTTGAAGGGTGGTGGTATAAAATATATACCACATAATTTTAATTGCGAAATTCCACATTGCCACCAGAATTTTGAAATGAATTTTTCATGACTTTTTTAATGAATTTTATGCAAGTACGTGAATAAAAGCCTTTATCGATTTTGAAATAGGTTTTTTTTTAAATTCTGGTGTCATTTAATCGTTTTAGTATTTTAAGAATAGAAGTGCTTTGCTCCTCAAAGGGTTAAATCACACTCATTGTTTAAAGTAACATAAACAGTTTATTTTATGCCATGTCATAGTCATGTTGAACATATATATATATATATATATATATATATTAAACACTCTACTTGTGTATACTTACTGAAGAGTATGAAAATTATCCTGAAACAAAAAAGAGAAAAATATCAGTCATGTTGAAATAGATAATTTTGAAGAAAAGAAGGAAGAATAGTCTTTTTTTACAGGATGAAGTCTAAAAAAATATACAAGAAGTTTAACACTCAGATAAACAGTCAACTAAAGAAACAAGAAAAAAAAATACTGTACAAGGAATTTTTAATTTCAATTAATGAAGTTCTAGTGATTGCAATAAGTTTATTAGAGTGCTTGTAAAAATTCTAATTTAGATGGTTAGGGCCAAAGATACAATTGTAAAGTAAACTGTTAATTAAAGTTCCTGAAAATGTAATTAACAAAAATTTAAAAATTCCAAAACAGCTCTTAGTGACGAAATGAATATTTAAAAAAATGTAGTAAAAAATCGAAAATCACTGCCTAAGCCAAATCCTATGACACCCTTTCTACCAAATAATTTGGTAGAAATTTAATATTCTGGTATTTGTAATGAAATTTGTTTGCAATTTCCTGTTTTCTATAAAAGTAATGATGACTTTTCTTTTACTATTAGATGTCCCTATAAGTTGGCTTTTCCTAGAAGATGAGGGACCAACCTCTTTTTCCCTATTTTTTATTCTTTCAGGTTGATGTAAGAATTGTCTTATTCCGACAATAACTCTTTTTACTCTTTTAAAGCTCTATGTATGAGATTGTTTGCCGATTATTTTTTCCTTCATTTTTAATTAAATTTTTTTTTTTTTTTTTTTTTTTTTTTTTTTTTTAACCAAGTGACAGCATTAAGCTAATGTAAATGTACTATATCAAAATCTTAATAGAAAATATGTGATATGATACAATAACATGTCATTTATTATCGTGCGTTTTGTATGTGTATAGAAAAGGCTTGTTTATTTCAGAAAGAATATATATGATTAATGCTTTTTATTGCTCAAAATGATACACTACAAATTAATCTTCTCTGGAGATATTTTTTAATGTTTTATGATGAACAGTGTTTCAGGAAAAATGTATATTATCATAATGCCGAAATGTATTTTATCATGAGTATTTAAGATATTTTGAAAATTACTACCAAACGAAAAATTTTATATTTATTTAATCTTTATTGATGTCTTTATATGATAATTTTTTTAAGATAATTTTTTCTTAAAATTATAAAAGACGATTTTTTAGGATATTTTTTATGTTAAAAATTTATAAATATATTTTATGGGTCTGAATCCGATCAAATTAATTGATGGTTACTCTATATTTTTATTGCTGCTAAAAGGTGCAAATTAAACGTAACAAATACTAGGAATGTCCAAAGTAGTTCCCTCCAAATTTAATGAATTTCTGAAAGTGAATTTTCAAGAAATTAAATTATTTAAGCGATTCATTCGTTGAATGCTTGGAAAAATATGCCTTTATAGCCTCATCAACCACACGTTCGGAATAACAATTATTCCCATGTAATTATTTTTATGTTTCAAAATATCCTAAACTCAGATGTTGATAAATCAGGAAAATTGTAAGGTGTTATATCTCTTTGATGTTTCTTTTAATTTTGCTGAATAAGATGATGCATTAACATTCACTTCTTGACGAAAGTGAAGAAAATGAGTGGTATACTAATTAACAATAATTTTCCCCTGAGTAGTTTACGTTTTGACCGATGGTGTGTTTCTGAAGCGAATCGCATGCATGATTTTTTTTTCATCGATCGTTTCCTTTTTTGTTTGGGCTCATTTTTAAAGACCGATACTTCAGTTTCTTAACGTGCAGGAACATCGAAAACGATTTTGACGTTTCATCTCTAATTTTGAATTTAGAATTAAAGTGGTTTCCTCCAACACTAAATAATTATGGTTTTTTAACATTTCTAATACGCTATGTTTTTTGTTGATCTAATAAATAATGGGGACCTAATAACAAACAACTTTTTCATACGCAGTTCCTCATAAAATTTTTATGCATAACTACGGATGAATAGTTAAGTTTCTTAAGTATCATTTAGTAGCTACGGCGATTATCATTGATTAAACTTTCTGTGTTGGTCGACACATTTTCTGAGGTTACAACTGACAAAATTCTTCTAGTGTGCTCTTCATCCAGGAGATGATTTCGACTCATATGAAATTCTGTAAACGAGATGATTGTACTAGCACGAAATGCTACATAATTTTCATAAGTTACTTGTAAACATCGAAGGCATTCTTCTTGATTTAGCCCAATTTACAATCATTGCAAATCATAGAGTGATTAATGCACTCGCATCAATTTCTTTTATTGTTTGGAAGCTTATTCTATTACAGCAATTAAGAATTGTTGATATAAATTATCGTCTGCGGATATGAAAGGAGCTTCATTATGAAAGGAATTCATACACTGAGGTGACAAAAGTCATGGGATACCCTGCTAATAGCGTGCCGGTCCTCCGTTTGCTCGGCGAAGTGCAGCAACACAAGGCAGCATGGATTCCACAAGTCGTTGAAAATCCTCTCGAGAAATATTGAGCCATTCAGCCTCCATAGACATCCATAATTTCGAAAGTGTTGCCGGTGAAGGATTTTGTGTACGAACTGATTTCTCGATTATGCCCCATAAATGTTCGATGGGATACATGTTGGGCGATAGTAGTGGCCAAATCTTTCGCTGGGATTGTCCAGATTGTTCTTCAAATCTATTGAGAACCCTTATGGCCCGGTGACATGGCGCATTGTCAGCCTGAAAAATTCCATCGTTGTTTGGGTACATGAAGTCCATGAATGGTTGTAAGTAACCTCCCAGTAGCTGAACGTAATCATTTCTAGTTAACGAAAGGGTTCATTTTGACCAGCGAATCCAGTCCAATCCATGTAAACACAGCCCACACCATTATAGAGCCACTAACAGCTTGCACAGTGCCTTGTTGACAACTTGGGTCTATAGCTTTATGGGTCAGCACCACACTTATATTCTTCTACCAGCTCTTACTGATTGAATTCATGACTCATCTGACCAAGCCACTTTTTTTTAGTCGTCTATGGTCCAACTGATAAGATCACGAGCCCATTAGAGCCGCTTTTGGTGAAGTCGTGCTGCTAGTAATGATACCTGAGACGTTCTTCTGTTTATACAGTCCATTAAAGTCAAATATTTCCGGACTGTCCTAACGGACACGCCCGTCGCACATCCCACATTCATTCCTGCGGTTATTTCACGCAGTGTCGCTTGTCTGTTCACATTGACATGTCTACGCAGACGTTTTTGGTCTCGGACATTAAGTGCTGACGGTCGACCACTGCGTTGTCCATGATGGGAGGTTATACCTGAATTTAAGTATTCTCGGCATACTCTTGACACTGTGGATCTCGAAATGTTGAATTCCATAACCGAATTGTGTCCCAATGTTGAATTCCATTTCCGAAATGGAATGTCCCATGAGTCAAGCTCAATTAGCATACTGCGTTCGAAATCCGTTAATCCTAGTCGTTTGATCATTATCAGATAATCAACCTTCTCACAAGAAGCATTTGAACACGAATGAAAGCCCTGGCCAGGCACTGATCATTTGTACAGTTTTTAAGCGACACTGCTGCCATCTATATATTCGCATATTGCTATCCCATGACTTTTGTCACCTCAGTGTATATCAAATGAGCTTTAAGTGCTTCATATTAATGTTTTTCGTTTTGCTCATATCTTTTATTTATCAATTTAACTTCTGCCTTTTGATATTTTGAGCAAAATCTGCAGTTTTATTAAACCGATACGCTATTGCTTTTAGGGAACATTTAAATTAGGCTTTCCTAAAATGAACACTGTAAAAAAAAAAAAAAAAAAAAAAAAAAAAAAAAAAAAAAAATCCGTTAAATTTACGGCAAAAATTGCTAGCAGCAACGTTGCCAGCAGTTTTTGTCGTAAAAATCGCAGTAAAATTCGATATAATAGAAAAATTACATCTAATTTTACTGGAATTTTTTACCTCAAAAACTACTGGCAACATTGTAACTACTGGCAACACACTACTGCCAGCAGTTTTTGCTGTAAATTTAACGATTTTTTACAGTGTATCGTTACGTTATGAAAGCCAGCGATAAAACGAAGCAGATGTATCATTGTACGGTGATGTTCTTCAGTTATACAGCAACATAATTCATCATTCTAACTATATTTTTTCTAATTAAAATGAGAAAAACTAAAATTTCTGAGTATTTGCGAGGATTTTGCAAAATACGCTACCCAACCATGTGATACTTTAATTTCAATTATTTGTAGTGTTTTTCTATTTGAAATTTAATATAATATGCCATGTTTTATTCAAAATAAACTAAATTCACAAAATTCGAAATGAAAAATCTTTGAGCTTTTAGAACAATTTACTTTCATGAACATTTTTTATCTGCACTAGGGTACCAAACCCAGTCTATCTAGCTTACAAAATATAGGGTAAAACCATTTAATAGATTTTGTCCATGTCATGTATTTTGTATTGTCATCTAATAGTGGCATAAAGCATTTTAGAGGAAAATATAAATAATGCATTCAAATAAAGTTTTGAAATGTATTAAAAGGAATACTTTCGTATCAGTCGCATAAATAGCCGAAGAAATTGCCAAATATTTCGATATATGCAGTAAACTGTTTAATGTTGATAATTTCACTGTTAAAGGTTTCAGAGCGTAGTATTTTATAAAGTAATTGAAATGTAGCTAACTATATTGCCTGCATCTTCTTGAATTTTCATGATTTTAAATTGTCGTTTTATAAACATTTCTCTATGCATTTGGCCTCTAAGCTATAAAACAAACGAAAAAAAGTGACTAACATGTAACCATGCGCAATTAATATTATTTTTCTATAAATCTCATATTATATCAAATATGAAAAGAATTCATTTAATATTTTGCTATAAGTAAAAATGTGTTGAAAAAATATATATTTATGTGCCTTGTCCCAATAATTTGCATGCAACTGTTTATAATAAGAACAAACGTAATTTATCTTACTTTTAGAAAGTAAATGTTCCAAATTGACTTAATCATTTTGAAGGACTTGGTGTTTGAAATTTATCGTGAACAATTGCCTCGGCTGTACAAATTATTTATTAAATACTATATAAAATAATATATATATATAATACATGTATAAAATAAATAGATTTGATGCTAAGGTATCAGGAAATGAAATCTGTGTTTAATTTTTCGTTAGGTAGTAAGTTACAATTTTAAAAGTAAATTATATTTTACTAAGTTTTGAGAGTAAAATCGAAGAAATATTACGGAAAAAGTGTAAAACATGTAGCCATTTTATGAGGTTTTCAGAAATGTATGTTATTGTTTATGCTAGAACATTATATTTTGTATGATAATCAAAGTTTGGGTAAATTATATCATTTTTCTGTTTTTGGAAAGGAAATCAATTTCACGTTTTGCGTGATATAAGAAAAACAAACCAAATGTAATTAATCACCATGACTGGTTTTCCGCAATATAATCAATGTTCAATCAGAATCAGCTTCAGGTTCACTAAATGATGGAATAGATGCGCTGTGGAAATTTCTTCCTCGTTAAAGACTATCATTGTACTCAGATAATTGAGAGTTAAAGAATAAATGTCT
>OZ025293.1:181708456-181840846 GCA_964019185.1 Maratus speculifer
CAAATGGATGGAAAAGAAACCGGATTTTGTGTGACAACGAAAAAAAATAGTTTGCCGTTGACATCCAAAAAATGACACGGTAGTGTTTTTTTGCAACCAAAAAGATGATTTGCAAATGAAAAAATGTTGACAATTTCCAAGTCAGCTTAGTTACAGTTAATTAGTACAACAGAAAATGTTCATTGTGCTGTCTCTCATTCTTAAGTGCAGCTGTGAGACTAGGCACTACACCGTTCACAGCATTTAGTTGCATTTCTTGCTTTATGGCAGACACGTTTTGGCGGATGGCATCTTTCAATGCTGCTAGTGATGCCGTTGGTCGCCAATAGAACAATATTTTTTTGTTGTCACACAAAAATCCGGTTTCTTTTCCATCCATTTGGTGCAAAACCGTATCTTTGTATCTTGATTCGTTTTCGAGTTATTCATTTTTAAAGTTCGTCCTGACTTTTGGATCACCCGGTAGTTTTCTTGTAAATATAGTTTTCTTGCAAATTGATTTTGTTTTTAATAAAAAATTGTTTCTTTTACATATGAGTACTTATTTAAAAACATATACATAATCCGTTTTAATAGATTGTTAAATATATGCATTTATTCTTAATACATACACTTATTACAGTATTTTCATAAATAAGCACGCTCACTTATAAATAATTTTGTTAGACATACTTTTGAATTTTTTTAAAAAATGTTTAAAAACTTAATGTTTGAAAACATAATAGTAATATTTCATTTTGTTTTTAAAATTTTGAAAAACTTTTTTATAAAGTTATTTTAATAAAACAAGAGAGTATATTAATTTATTGCTTTTATACATTTGCTACTTTTTGAAATGATTAAATAAGGACATAACGTAATGTCGGTAGTCAGATAATATATTAGAAGTAACATACACATATAAATCAGTAAACTCAGTTTTTTAATAAATTGTATGTTTTAAAACTTAAAAAATATTATAAAACTTTTGTTAAAACTTTTTTTTGTTAACTTTTTTTTTGTAAAAACCTTTTTTTGCTAACTTTTTTGTAAAAACTTTTTTTGTTAAATTTTTGTTAAAACTTTTTTTTTGTTGTTAAAACTATTTTTTTGTTAAAACTTTTTTTTTTGTTAAAACTTTTTTTTGTTAACTTTATTTTTTGTTAAAACTTTTTTTGTAAACTTTTTGTTAAAACTTTCTATGTATTTTTTTTTGTTAAAACTTTTTTTTTTTTTTTGCTAAACTTTTTTTTAAACCTTTTTTTTTGTTAAAACTTTTTATATAATTTTTTTTTAACTTTTTATGTTAATTTTCTTTTTTGTTAAACTTTTTATATGTATATATATATTTTTTTTGTTAAAACTTTTTTGCTGTTGTTAATTTTTTTAAATTAGATTTTGTAATATTTTCTACTAATAAATTTTATTGTTATATGAATATGCATGTAGACACTTATACATGTATATAAACATGCCAACACTTAAAGATTAGTATCTTTACACTTATGTCATTCATATCAAATATTCATATTAATACATTTATATCATTCATATTTACTTGTAATTATATATACTCAGATAGATGTTTGTTTAGTAACATCTATACAATATGTAACTACTAACATGTACACATGCATACATTCAAACAATCGTATTAATTATAAAGAGAGATCTAATACTTTTTAATGTCTGTTGATGCATAAAACATAGATTGATACATAAAACACATATACAACATGAGAGAAACATACACCTACTAACATGTATATATAATAACATATACACATATCTAAACAATTGTATTAATTACGTAAGAGAGATCTATACTTTTTAAAAACTTACTTGTATTCACATCTTCTAAAAAATATCATAGAAAACAAAAATAAGCTAGAGTAAACAAGTTGTTAGATATTAAACTGTTTTGATACTATTATTCTAGATAATATGTATTTTAGTAAATTGATAACAGCAGTGTCAGATAATTGAGTTCTGCGATAAGGAGGAAGATGAGTCTGATCAATTAAGCATTGCTCTCAATTGCTCATTGCTCATCACGCATCACGCCTGTGGCCGCAGAACTCTCCTTTATCTACTACTAACAATTTTTTACCACATATTCGTTATCCAAAATAGTCAACCAATTTCTGCTTACTAGAGGTCAGCACGGGCCGGAATTTCCAGGCCCAAGCCGCCCAGAATGTTATAAAATTCAAAAGATCGGTTCGAGCCCGTTTATATTTTTACATTTTAGGCACGGCCTGTACAGAAATCAGTGAAAACAGGCCCGGCGTTTTGGCTTTACACAATTTCTACTACTAAAAAATTCAGATTTTCGAATAAATAAGATTTCTTAAAAGAATACTGCATACATAATTATGAGATGATTTTCCAGTATATTTTACAGAAAATACACAACAGCAACATTAATGATTACTTAGATTCTTAGATTTTCATCATTCAAATAAAGATTCATTAAAAAATTAGTATGGTTTAAAATAAAAGAAACAAAGAAAGTTGAAAACGTTGTATCTTTTCAAGCTGTATAATGAAAGTAGATATATGAAAATATTTCTACATCATTTTATTAAAGATTCCAAATCCAAATTCATTCTCAAATCCAAAAGGAGCTATCTTCTGATACATTTCTGATTTTTTTTTCGGAAACGTGTAAGATTAGCAAATGTTTTTATTCAGAAACTATGTAATCGAAGAGCGTTATCCATTTTTTGATGCAAGCAATTTAGAAAAATATTGTCAAAGTTAGCGTTTTGAATTGAATTTCCGGAACGACAGCATGGGAAGTGGTAAAAATCTGCAACCATTTGGCAAGAATATCTTATACCTCAACAAGTATATACAAGTATCTTATTTATCAAAAAAATGAAAAACGCTATTCGATTCCGAATCCTTTTAAATAGTCAAGCTTCTCTATTTTATACTTTTACTGTTAAAAGTTAGTCAGAAAATGTGTCAAACTTGCGCGTTTTTGAGAAGTGAATTTAAGAACCACCAAGAAGTATTGATCCAAAGATTACGTTAACATAAGTTCTTTATCGCTATTATCAATTTTACAAATCGTGTTGTCTGCTTTACGCATAAGAACCATTAAGTCTCGTTTTAGCCCGACTTGTCTATATTTAGAAAAACAATGCAAGCATGACCTCGGCCCGGCACAAGTCGGCTAAAAAAATATTAAGCCTGGGTTACACACAATGTAACTGTCCGAGGCCGATCAGTACCCTGTACAAGTTACATTTCTGTATTGATGTTGTCAAATAGTATCATCTCGTGACACACATTTATACTTATTCTTGTTAAAGCGATACACATTGGAGATAGCTCACATTTTATCGTTTCTGGCTAAGTCTTTATAATGGCCCGGCAGACCCGCTAAATTTTTTCATCGGCCTGTATAACCCGTTCAATTTTTTTGCCGGCCTAGGCCGTTTATTTTCTTTGTCGGCCCGCCCCGACCCGTTAGAAAATTTGACACCATACCGCCGGCCGGGGGGTAATGGCTACGGCCCAGGCCTGGGTCCGTGCAGACCGCTACGGCGAACAAAGGAGGTCCCCTTAAAGACTTTAAATAATATATAAGATTATGAATTTCCAAAGGACCATGATTCCTAGAGAGTGATCAGAATTGCATCTTTTTTTATTCTTGAAACAATTTTAATCAATTTTAATTTTATTGTAATACAATAGTTTAATTTAATTATACAAACATATAAATGTATGAGATAAAACTGTAGTTTTAAAAGTGTATTTATTTCAGTTATGCTCACTTAAGCGAATTCAGTAAAAAGAGTAAAAAAAGTTTTCCACAATATTTATTATTTATAAAGAAACCTATTTTTTGTAATTTCAGTGTGTTGCCATTCGACGATAAATTGCCAGTAAAAAAGGAAATTTTCTTTATTTTTGTACGGATATAACATTTTTGTATAGACATGTTTATTTTTAGAAGAAAAATATTCTTTTTTTCTCAAATTTCTGTGTATCTGTGAATCTGTGTAAATCTGTATATGCTCTTACGGAGTTATTCTTTGCAAGTCAACTGTTATACTCAGTTATGTGCAGAAAGTAAAACAGTCTCACTCCTAATTACAATTACGTCATATTATGCTGCTACCGAGTGAATAATTTCATTATGTATTATGTATAGGTGTCTTAATGAAACTTGTAAATACGTGAGGCAACCAGTCTCTTGTGCAACGGACCTTATTTGACAAAAAGGCCGGTTATATTGAGCGTTTTGATACGTCTAATTAGGCTACAGATCAATAGAAGCAGATCGTCTTCACAGATAATTAGAGCTTTCTATGCATTAGCAATTGTTGCTAGATTTTAAAAGCGTCTAAAATTCGTTGTCATCCTTCAAACATATATGAGAGAAATTATATTTTTAATTATGCCGTGACAGTCAGACTGTTAAATTCTTAACGCTGGTGTATTATGCTTGTGCATTCGATAATAGTTAAGTCAAACAATATTAGAATATTCGATAAAATATTCGACCAAATATGCTCGTAATGCAGATGATTACTGTCATCCTCAAACAAGACAGTGTGCTATGAGCCATCTTAATTTTTATACATCGTCAACGTCGAATAGATTTGAGATATTCTATGGAATTGTTCTACTTCTCTCATGATTCACACTCTCTTGAGATCATTTACTCGCTTAGCGTAGAACAATTGGAACAATGGCTCCTACGTTTGAGAGCAAGTATAGACCAAATAATTCACGGTATAGCGCATAGATGCGCTTTTAAAAAAATTATGTCATTTTACTTCATGTATTTGGTGGAAGCCTTGCTACTTCCATTTCATTAATTAATTGAACCTATATTACTGGTGTTAAGTTACACTAATGTCTAATATTACACTATTATACCAATTTATATTGCACCATTATACAGGATGGTTAGTTATTAACGTCAGGTGTTCAGAGCCCTCTAGCGAGTAAAGTTTTGGGCGAAACATAACCAAATTTGATCAGCATACATAGTAGACCATGGGATTTTGAATTCTTAAAAAAAAAAAAAAAAAAAAAAGAAAAAAAAAAAAAAAAGTTTAGAAAATCGCCACTAGGGGCAATTTTAGCTAAAATGCGACTAAAATGCATTTAATTTGCATAAAATCTGCAATTTTGGCGCACCAAAAGTGTATTAGTGTAAATGCTGAATGATTAATTGGCAAAAAATACAGTACAGATAAATTTTATACTGCTAGAATACTGCCCGAGCGCTGATGGTACCTGCATATTTTTCATCTCTTGTTCGACAACAGCAGTTACAACTTCGTCAACTTGTTATTGACTAGTCACTTTGCGTCCTAGGCCTTGTTGCCGCATAGTTTCAAATCGATGAATCATCTTTTGTAAATTTGTTATGCTCATCGGTTCTTTTGGCAAATTCTGTAATCGGTGAAATTCAGGACGAGTATCATTGCAATTCTCGTTCTGCTGATAACACAGCTTGACTAGCAAAGTATGATGAGAATTGATAATGATGAGAACTTTCCCAGCCTTTTCTTTTATATTAATGATTGCTATACACAACTGATTTTATATAAATTAATGCATTTTAGTCGGTAAACAACGCTAAAATTGCCCCTAGTGGCAATTTTTAAAACTTTTTATTTTAATTTTTCTTTAAGAATTCGAAATCCCATGGTCTACTATGTATGCTGATCAAATTTGGTTATGTTTTGACCAAAACTTTACTCGCTAGAGGGCTCTGAACACCTGACGTTAATAACTAACCACCCTGTATGCTAAATTACTCCATAAAATTGAAAGCAACATGTTGATACCATTTTTATAGAGCATCGTTGCATAAATTGTTTATTGTGTGTATATAATTCTATACGTTGTCTCACATTTAAGGTTAAATATACTTTTTTCTATATCAAACTCCCATATCCAGTTTAATTAATTTCATAAATTTCTTAATATCGTTATATTCATAATAATTTTGAATTTTTTTTCATATTATTTTCGATGTTAGTAAAGTTGTATATACTTTGCTTAAACTTTATTGAAATCAATTTCCAAATCCCATAGGTATTGCTACTATTGCGATTTTTCTTTAATTATTGAGACATCCACTTAGATTAAGTTTCAAACATTAAAATTAAAATCAAAATGAGTGATAATCTTAAAGTTATATAAAATATTCAAAGTTTGAGATTTTATAAAATCAATATAATTAATAACTACTGCAAAAATCTGAATATTTCATGCTAATTCCTGATATAGAAATGAAAAGCACTAAAGTGTATATTTAACAATCAAATAAATCAAAATAAGCTAGGTGCGTTCGTAATTATGTAAATACGTAGCCCCAATAGTCGTCGTTTAATGCACCCGTGTGTCAACATTTAACAACGCAAAAACTACCTTGACGAACCTCTTAAAATTTAAAACACATTTAATTACAAAATTTTGTCGAGTCATTTTTAATTTTATGAGAATCATATGTATAGTTTAATTATAGGGACAATCAAAAGTATTCCATTACATTACAGCCAATGTGAAAATATAGTTTCAAGTGCATTTTAATGATGTTACATTCTTCCGAACATAATACAATTCATACGCATCTAAAAATATATATACTAAAATATACATTCTATAGAATCTGTGGTGCAAAGAAAATTTTCTATTGATATACAAGGCCACACAAAAGTATTCTATTACAAAATGGTATAAGGGGAAACATTGTTTGGGGTGCGTTTTAATTCTGTTAAATTATTTCCCATTTTATGAAATTGGTATACGTTGCTAAGGTTTAAATTCTTGTATAATAGAAAGCACTTAATATTTACGGAGACACCCAAAAAAAGATTTCGGATACTGTTTATATCCGAAGCATTGTAACTCCGTTATAGTACCAACGCAGCTCATTTGCAATGTCTCACTTGCAATTTCCGACTTGTTCTATTTCTCTTTGGGTGGTGAAAATATAGCTCTTATTATTTGCATAAATCCAAGGATGTTATAAAATCTCAGAGTTTCAAAATTTGAAATGGTTTCCGCGATATTAAGTTTTTTGCAATTTTTAACGATAATTTTTTGTTGTTAAATAAATTACTCAGTTTTATTGATAAAAGGAAGAAAAGAGCAAACAGTAAGGATTATTAGAATTCTTTGACTTCATTTAATCATTAAAATTGAAGAGGTGATAAATGCGACTATTTTATAATTCATTGGCACCATTGTATTTAAAAGACAAACTTTGTAAAAACTTTCTCTGTACATGTTGGCAAAGTGAATCTGGAATATTTCTTTTGTTAAAAAGTGGTGCGAGATAGAATAAAAGAATTGTCGCATCTGACAGCCTTAAAAGGAGAAAATATTTCCATTTTGAAATGATAGTGAAACCAATTTTGATTATATTAAAAATTCCAAGAAAATTTAATGAAGTAAATACTTTTTTTCACGTACTAAAGCTTCGTGAACCAAGTTATTCTGCAAAACTAAAAATCACCTATAAATATATTAGCATAAAAAATATAACTTTATAGCATTTTTTTCCTTTACACTGAAACGTATATAGCAGCGAATCACATGCAATTTGTGTATTATACAACCTTATTTTTAGAGTGTCACGATTTCCAATAAGAGAATCTCTGGGATTAAGCGAAATGTTAGAAGAGAAAATATGAATTTTAAATCTCAATATTACACAATTAACACGTCGAAATGCAAATGAAAATTGTTTTAAAGCAGTCAATTATAATGATCCTTTCGTGATCCTAAATGTTTCAATCCATTCAGATAAACTTAAAGAAAAGTGCATCGAAGGAACTTTCCTTTTTCATGAAGGTAGCTTTTTGTAACGGATAAAAGCATCTTAATGGAAAATCGAATAAAATCTGAAAGAATAAGACATACAGTCTAAAAATACAGTCAAAGAATAAGACATACAATTGCCTACTGAGTTAATGAAAGCTTTCTTCATTTGCCCATAAAAATGATATAAAGAGACATAGTAAGTTGTTGCGATATTTGTACTCGAGATACCTAATTTATCTAAATTTAATTTTTTTCTTTCGAAGAATTTCGATGGATCTTCAAAGATTAAACACGCATCGAAAGATCGTGTACGGACTGCACAAAAAAAGTATATATTCTCGACTTTTTACACAAAAAGCAGAAAATGGGTTTTTGAATATGCTATACTTATGCATTTTCCAAATTGTGCAGTTGAACTTTGTCTTTCAACTTAATAAACTATGAAGTTTTGTTATAATATTGCAAATGTGTTGTAATTTTTTTTTTAATAATCAATGATGTACGCATGGTTTTTCAATCTTATTTTAAATACCAATTAAAACAAGATATAATTTCCAGTCTAACGGCTATTTTCATTTTTTTTTTGGGGGGGGGGGCGATTTGGTGATTAAAATGCACGAAGAGATGGCTCAAGAGAAATTCATATAGATTATTTTTCTAAATATCACTTACAAAATCCAGAGATGGTAGAAATATTGAAAAGTTTAACTTTTGTAAATTAATATCAGGACTATTTCATTAACACAATTCTCATTTACTTTTAATACATCTGTAATTCTCACTGTCTACGTATCTCCAAATTAAAGTGCATTTGAATGTTCTGATACACCCTGCGTAGGTACTTTAAATGTACGGTACCGGCTTCTACAAAAAGAAAAGAATGTATGCTTATATACATTATATATGACATCATATTTTAAAAATATTTCGCATCTCCATCAACATTTCATTTTTGCAAATATATTTTTATTAAAATTTTTAGATAAAGAGATAATTCTAGCATGTGTAAAAAATTAAAATATATATAAATACATTATAATATAATAATAATACATTATATGCATTACAAAAATAAGTACTGAATTGTATAAAAATCTGAATAGTTGTAGATTTGAAGAAATATTTACTGTAACTTGTAACCTTTTTAACGTAAATGAATCACTAGAAGCTTCAAATATGCGATACATAAATTTCTGTTCATTCTGTTAGGTTGTCCTTAAATGTTTCAAAAAGAAGACTAACCATTGTTTTCCGACTTATAAAAATTAATATAAAATTATGAATTTAAAATTTTACACCTTCATAAACTACTTAGCCGAATAACTTCATGGTGGGTATGGAATTTAACGTATACCATACAAAACACATTATATCAAAGGTATATGCTAGTATTACAGATTTTACACCTAGTATTGCAGATTTCACAGCTAGTATTACAGATTATTGTTTACAGATTTCTGATACAAAATTTTGAAGAACATGATTCGAAATTGAGATAGGTGTTGCATATCTCTTCAGTAATTTGCGGCTATAAAAATTACAAAGCTCCTCCCTTTTTTTTCTGAAAGAGTTTGAAATTTGTAGAATAAAATATAATTTTTAAGTATGAAAATAAAGCAAATTTAGTATATCTGAAGTAAAATATCATGCTATTACTCCTAAACTTTTCGTCTGATTGGCCTCAAGTTTAGCACAGTGATGGTTGCCGTGGTCAGAAGTATTTCATTCGTTATGAATTTAAAGTTTATTATTAAAACTTAGTTATTACTAATTTTATTCATATGAAAATCAAAAGAACTGAAAGTTACATTTTCAAGTCAAAATATATTAAAATATAAAGAATGCAGTAAAATAATTATATAGTAACCTATATATATACATGTTAACCTGTAATATTTGAAATAATTTTATTGCAAATTTGTCCTTTAATTGAATATGATAACGCTGGTGATTCGAATAAGACCATGTTGTTTAATGCGAGATTTTAAAAATAGCATATTCAAAAATGAATAAGAGCTTAAATGAAACCAGAAGACGTCTGCGTATTTAGAATTTAGATTGCTATTATATCAAATTATCTACTTAATTTTTTTTTCAAATAGGAAATATTTTTTCCAGTACCTTTATTGTACAGTAAAGAAACCATTTTATTTGATAAACTTGTCCTTAGTTTTTTTTAAATTTGGTCATTTTAATTTTTTATCTTTTAATGATTAAAATAATGTAATAACTAATAATCGTATAAAATATATTGATGCATACATTAACTTGAAAGGTAACAAGCTATTTTTTTCCAAAGACTCATTTTATACTGAACAATTATTAGTTACAAAATAAATGACATCCTTTCATTGCTTATTCCATTAAGCACCACTTATGTAAACATGAAAAACTTAGTACTTTGACCACAAATTAAATATCGCGTGCTAGTTGTCCACATGATCAAAAGAAATATTTTTTGTGTATTTTCCCCCTTATTACTTCTCTGATTCCCTTTTCTTGTATTCCATCTAATTCCAATTCCCTTTTACTAGTTTGGATGATGAGAGCAAACAACTGTCCCCTGGTAACCGACATCACAATATGACGCATTTGTTCTGCTATTTTCACTAGAGCAACTGAGTCAATAAGACAAGTCCAAGGACATTATGTTCTTAATGTACACACATAAATCCCTCATATATATATATAAAGAAAGATATAGATAGATAAATATATACGTATAAAGATTGAGAGATTGATAAATTGATGTATAGATAAAAATTATATATCCACTGGGTAGCAGGAAAGTTGATAACAATTTAAAAATATGATAATGCGCATGCAGACATATATATATACATATATATATATATATGTGTGTGTTTGTGTGTGTGTGTGTGTGTGTGTGTGTGTGTGTGTGTGTGTGTGTGTGTGCGTGTGCGTTTGTATGTACGTGTGTGTAGGAAATCAGGTTCAGAATTTACGTATTCTGTCAAAAGTATATGGACTCTCCCTATAAATCGAACCAGCATTTTCGTCCATAGTGTTTGCAATAATGAGTACATTTTAGTCAAAATTTCGACAAATATATTTCACTTTCTGTGAAAAAAATGCACATTTCATAAGTGTAATTTAATGCTGTTAGTGATACCATATTTACTGTCGTTATACTTCAAACCATCGATTGTAAATCAGGGCTATTCGAGCGCGGAGTGCTACCAATTCCAAATTTTTTTGGGTAACTTCACATTTGATAGGCAGCAAAAATATTGGAGGTATCATTGCAATACCTTAATTACTGTTGAACCTCTGAGAGAAAATACGATATATTAGAAAATTAGAGTGAGACACTCTGTATCTTTTATTGAATAAATAAATTATTAACTACTATTTATTTATAGCTTTTTCTTTATAACATCTATCTATTTCTAACGTTTGAACTATTATTTCTGATATAAAAAAAAAAATTGTTATGAGTATTGACGCACCTAAAGGAAGAGGATACTTTTGAGTTGATATACAAAAGAGTTGAAGTATGTTCTGTCCTGCAGTATTGGGTAAAGTTAAGGATTTATTGGAATTTGACCAAGGACAGATTGTGATTACGAAACGGCTGAGTAAAAGCATTACGGAAACTTTTCATCTAATCAGATGTTCAAGGTGTGTATTACATAACACGTATCCGAGATTATTTTAAACAAGTGTAACTTCTAGTCGAAAATAGGGTGTTGCCCGGCCTTAGCTGATGGCATAAGAGGTTAAAGGCAGCAGTGACTTCGTAGTCCCATAAATGGAAATTTACCATATATGGTGTGTTGTTACACCTTTCGTGCTGAATTACTGTTAATTTCATTGATAATTTCAGTCACAGTAGCACTTAAGTCAGGGCGAACAAGCCATGAAATGTTTCACCCCTTCGAAAATCAAATCATTTTATCAAGACAATGTCTTGTCTCCGTCTAGGTATTTCACCTATTTTGAATCATCTCTTATACTTACAAGCTGCTGCATATCACAAACAGCTGATTAGACATGCAATCTCCAACATGCTTATTCTCAATCCTCTTGCCATTACACAAATTGTCTTTTGTCAAACTGATATAAATCCTTGCCTTTACGCATAGTGCAGCGATTCTAACTACTGCTAGAATAGAGCCCACTTTTCTATGTATTAATTCGAAGCTCTCGCTTTCCATTTGATTGTTGTTGAAGTCAACTTCTTCTGTCTAACACAATAAATAAGTTGTTTTAATGCTTCGGCTTATCTGTATAAGTTTGTGTTTATACATAAGAGCAAAGATAATCTACCATAGTATCAGCAAAATTAGGAATCAAATTAATGCCTACTGAGATTCACATACAAAAGAATCAATTGGTATTCTTTAAATGCTTATGTAGAAAATATCAATCTGTCGATGCACTACGTTGTAAAATATTATTTCAATGAAAGAAATTTTAATTTTTTAAATAAATTTTATCAAAAATAATAACTTGGGTTAGGCATTTGAAGTGGAAGATATGGCTCGCAAAGATTGTAGTACCACCATTTGAAAACTTAGTGGAATATTGTTATTGCAAATTCGGTAGAAATCTATCACAAGATTTTCAGTATAGAATTGCAAGTGGTTTAGAAAAAATCCTTTCTTTTCAGCGCAATTATTCAACCTTAGCAACATCGGTTAAAATCTTTTAAAAAGATCTTAATTAAGTAAATAGTGTATGAATAACAGACAATGAAATGAGAATTTATTGTAAATCTTTGCATTTTTAATATTATCAATCGCTTTTTAATTAGGATAGATTAAAATTCAATTTGTAAAATATAAACATTATGCTAGAAAATATAGTTTGGATGCAATATCCGTAAAAAGTACTTAAAAGATTTCCGGCGCTTTCTGACAGTCTATATACATTTAGTGATCAAAATAATTAAGTTGATGAGCGAGATTATGTTAATTACATAAATATTCTCATACTTTCAATGATCACTAGTTAAGCTTCACCATGTCATTTAAAAGATAATCCGAATGCGCACTTACATGTCTTTAATCCTTTTATATCGAACCAAATTAGATCTCTAATTCA
Organism: Maratus speculifer; assembly: GCA_964019185.1. Lineage (NCBI taxonomy): Eukaryota > Metazoa > Arthropoda > Arachnida > Araneae > Salticidae > Maratus > Maratus speculifer. The sequence continues at coordinate 181,721,303 of OZ025293.1, forward strand.
AGTATTCAATATATACCTTAAATTTTGCATTGCTAAAGTGCGGGCGATTTTTAAGAATTAAATATCATAATTACTGGCTGTTAAAAAGAACATATTAAATAGTACTTGAATGGTAAATGCCTGAACTCAGATTTTCATCCTGAAAGAATGGTAACATTAATGAAAATTTTGAAATTAGCCTCGTTTCACAGACTTTTTAATGTTATTCTTTTAAGTTACATGATGCTAAATAAATAAATTATAAGGAATTAGAATGAAATAATTACCCTGAATAGCGAAATTTATGGAAGGAATAAAAGTAATATATCATTTTGTGGAAGTATCTAAAATGATTTTGAATTATTTTGTGTTTAAAAAGTTGAATAAAAAATTTAATTTTAAAATTAATTTCCAAATTTACTAAACTTCTAATAAAGATTAAAAAATATTTTTAATCTTTTTAAGTAAATAACTGAAAAAAAATTATGTAATACGGATTATTCATTAAGGGAGCTTATCTGGTGGGAAAGAAAAAAGTGGAATCCCATATTGTTCTATGGAAAAATTTTTATCCTTTTCGTCCTTTCAAATTTGAAAATTAAAATTTTTTTTCGGCAAAGAGATAGCAATGTTCTTTACCTGTCTGTAATTTCCAAATTTTTATGTTTTCTTCCAGTCATATGTTAAAATAAAGTAAAAAATACGTTTTTTCTTTACTTTTTAGAATTTTTGAAATTTTAGCACGAATTTTCAAACACTCATAATTATTTCTAAAATATTTTAAGCTTATAGAGGGATAATGAGCCTTCCTATCAACTTCTGAAACAAAAACATTGTTGAAATTTCCTAATTTGAATGAAGAAGAAGGATAAGTATTTTACTCATAGGATAACATATGATTCCTCATTGGGCACTTTTTTTTCTTCCAACAAATAAGTCCTCTTAATATTATTATTTTAGATTTTTATACAAAGTTTTTAGTTATTCTTTGAATGAGCCCTTTACATAAATTTAAAAGAAGCAACTGCAATTGTAACACGGAATATTTTATTACATTTATTTACGTATTTATCATATTTATTAACTTATCTAATTGTATTCATTTTTACTATTTTCACACACCTGCAAAGAATATAACCATACGCGTTCATCTTTAGATATATTTATTTATAGGAGTATAAAAATGTGAAACATTAGAAGACCTGCAAAATTACTTATCTTCAAAATGTTTAAATTTACCAGAAATATTCTTTAAAATAAATAAATGTTCGACTGAATCGGTGTTTTGATATTAAGTTTTCCTACTTTATCTATATGAAATTCACAAAGTTTTATAACTCAAAAAGAAAAAAAAATCGGATTTTAATGAATGGTTACCATTTTCCCAACAATATAAAATAACTGAAATATATGATACAATTTAATAATCATAAAAATTTGAAATTACAAGACCAGACTTTGAATCACTGAGTTATTTAGCACTTTGAAGGATAGTAGAAGACCAAATAAAGAAAATAGATTCGAGATAATTAAGAGCAACTTCTTCTGGATACAAAAATGGTCCTTTCGGACTGTACTCGGAAGAAAGAGTAGAGAATTTTACTGAAACATGTGAAGGTAAAATGCATGAATCCTATTATCGAAAATTTATTCTAAATTCTTGTAAAAAACGACATTCGAAATATAATTTCGCAATATTAATGAGGCTATAACTAATATGGCTTCATTTATGGTGATTTTTATTTTATTACCAAATTTTGCGATTCTTTTCCGAAGTCGGCGAGAATTTAACACGGTAACTTTAACCTCCTCAGTCCTGAAACAAATATTACGTGTGGCTATAAAAATAAATAAATAAATAAATAAATAAATAAAAATAAAATATTTATAAAACATTTCCAAAGATGCGTCGGTCTATACATCGATGCTTCTAATATACACGCACTTATTAAAAAGGTCTAGATGCAACTTTAATAATTCTAGAAGTATTTAAATTAATTTAAAGGGTGTTAAAACCTCCAGGCGACATCAGGACTGAAGTGGTTAAGCATATGAGAAAACAATTAATTTTTACAAAAAATATGTTCAAAAGAAACCACATTAATACAATTTTCTAAATTAAAACCTTTTTATGGAGGAATACCTTAACCTGTTGTCTTGTTTCAAAATCTCAGACACCCTAGAATTTAAAAGATGTTAGCCATGTCAAGTACGGCATCAGTCTTTGTAATTGAATAAAATAGCCTTAGAATCTTCATACGTTTTCCTCGGTAAGAGTGCATAAATATTAAAATAGCCAATAAAACTTTTGTGCAAAAATGCATAAAGATAGAAAAACAACGATTAGAAATGCACAAATAAAGCATGAAAAGGTAGCAAACAGCTGTTTCGAATCTACTATCGAGATTCTTCATGAGTGCAAGACTTAGCGAGCTAGAAAAATCAAAACTGAGCAAAGAGACAGAGAAACGCAGGCTTATATACCCGTTATGCGAACGATCCCGCCAAAAGAAAAACAACTAATGAGAAAAAAAAATAATGATGTAACTTTTTAGTAAAAAACATTCTTTTTAAAAGTAAATATTTTTTTTCAAATTTGCTAAACCAAAATTAAAGTAAAAGTGTCGCTAACGGTTCTTGATTTATAACAATTTAAATATATGAAATAGCGAAAAAACCCATCATAACGAAAAAAGCATTTTCACAAGAAGTCGTTCCCATAACAACCATTACGCTAAAGCTCAATTTTGAAAACAAACCAAAACAAAAAGAAATATTAACGTTCCAAATGAGACAGAAACATGTTTTAAACATCATTTTTTAGAATTCAATCTTTCTTCTATTTTAAAAGCTATGCGATTTATTAATGATTCGATATTTTAAATTTCGTTTAAACATTTTTTTCAGTTTTTAGAAGTTTAAAGTTTTATTTATGTCTTCGCTAATTATTTTAAATTTCGGATTTTCAAAAAATCTGGAATTTTGGATTTTATTTAAATAGTTTTATTTGAGCATTGTTAATTTGAAATAAATAACTTCCTATTATAAATGTTTTAAAAATAAATTTGTTGGTGCTACAATCTATGTAAGAACTTAATAATTATTAATTAACAATTTTGATTTATTAATTAAGGGATAAGTTTTTTTTAAAGAAATACTCACACTTACCCATTTGTTTATAAATTGCAATTACGGTATTAGCGTTTCGAATGCCTTAAGATTTACAGTGTTACAATTTTAAAGCTTAATTTTCAGATTTCAATAGTTTTCAAGGGTTTTTGCATTTACTTCGACATTTTTATTAATATATGTGTAGTTTTTTGAATTAACTAATAACATACGCTATAAGTTAAAACAAAGAGTAAATCCCCAAAAATATTTCGGTTAATATTTCCAAGTTTAAAAAAGAACATTGCAGAATAAATGTAGAAAAATTGACACCATTCAGCCTACTGCAACTTTAACGATCTATTCGGAAATTTTTATGCGCAAAGGTATGAGCTCTTTCGAGAGACAACGACTGACACTTGATTAATTTCTCTAGCTACTTATCAGAGACAGCTTGTGAGCAGTTTCAAGTTTCTAAGTTTATCAGAACTCGCATGCTATGCGTGCCAGCCCTGCAAGTTATGAGTAATTAAGGCCCACAAATAAAGATTATTAATAAAAGGCCCCCTGAATTCGAGCAGTTTTACGTGAGAGAAATGCGAATTCAGGATGAACTAATGTTATGTCATCTTTATTTCAAAGACCACGGAAATTTAATATGGGTGGTTTTGGTGTTATATTTCAAGTTGATTTGCAGAGAAAGTGGGCTTATGTTAAGCCCTTCAACGGCCTCATAAAGGACTTGGAAATTTTCTTAGTGGTTAATTTTTCTAGTACCATTTTTTAAAACTATGATAATTTAATAAGGTGCATGTGGAAATATAAATAATAATGCCTAATATGCTATAAAATTGATTAATAAAGAGAAATGTATAGAAATACTCCGTTTCAAATGCGTGTGCTAGACATACATTTTGCATTTATATCTCAATTTATTCTTCATTAAAGATAAAATAAACATAACATAAATATGTCTAAACTCCAGCATTTCCTCTTTATGTTGTAACAAATATTTATGTTTTATTTGTTTCTATCTGTTTCATTGCCACCGTGTAAACTGAACTTAATTATTAGGAATTTAGATTTTTTCTCCTGTGGATGTTTCTTTCGAGATAAGTTGAACTTTCGTTGTGTCCATCTTAATATTATAAGTTCTATACTTTTAAACAAAGAGAAATATCACCAAAGTAAATAATTCAACAAAAGCAATAAAAAGTTACTGCATTATTAAAGTAACATGAATATCTGAAAATGTTCAGAATTTCATGCTCACATTTCAAAGAAAGTTATTGTTCTAGATTTGTTCAAAACGTCTTTAAAATGGTCTTAAGGTTTAAAAAATGTTGTTTTAGGAAGAAAAAACTTCATAACTTCATCTACCCTCAAGGCAATCCAAATAAATTTACTGTAAATTTTCTTAATATTATCTACAACTTTTGTATCGACAAGTATTTCACAGGACGAACTCTTGCAGCAAAAATTAAATAAATAAATAAATAGTAAATAAATAAACAAGTAAGTAAAAAAGGAAAACAAAATCCGCATCAATTTATCATAAATCTTCTTAATATTATCTACAACTTTTATTTTGACAAGTTTTAAGTAGAACGAAATTTTGCAGCAAAAAATTATTAAAAATTACATAGTGATTGAAGAAAAAATTATCCTGTTAAGGATGTTCTCGAGCCCAAACTGCATATTTTCCGACTCATTCAGAAATTCATTTTTGATCTCAGATGCATCCAGTTGGCAGCTTCGCTTATTTAGAAATTATATAATGTGCCGTATAGTTCAATTTTTAAATAGACTGAATGTATTTCAAAATGTGGTGTCAAAATGGGCTTTTTGAACCAAATTTCCATAAGTGATAGTGCTGGAAAAGGAAAGTCATACTGCGAAAATAATTATTTCAAACTGCTTACTTTCCGATTAATTTTTAAATTGATTTTCTCAGGTTCTCTCATTCAGAAACTATATATTGTGTTGTATCTGTCGATTTTTGTTCAACACAGAAGATAATTTTAAAAATGCTGTCAAAGAAGGCATTTGAACTGAATTTCTCGAAGTGATAGTGAGGGAAACAAAAAATATGGTCAGACTAAGAAAATAACGTTTCCAAACTGCTTATTTTCCGACAATTTTTAAAATTCATTTTTGATCTCTATAATTTCCAACTAGCAGGATCTCTTATTCAGAAACTATATGTGTGATACGGAAAATGCTGTTTTCTCAAAAACTATGTGATTTAGGGTCTTTGCGATAGTTTTCCTGTATGGTTCAAAATAATGTCTACTACCTTTAATTTCTTTATAATTTTCGAAATATGTAAATTCAGAAATAGATGGAGTGGGGGGTGACATATTTTCGCACTACATTTTCGCTTATATCTCTGAAAATATAATACTTAAAATTAAATGAAATGTACTTTTGAGTTCAACATTACAAAAGCTTTCGCATGATGTCCCACGTGATATACGAAGAAAAGTTTTTTTTTCCTTCCGAAGTAACATAATTTGCCTTCTTACATTTTTCCCAAATTTATTAGTTTAATAATATGTAAACGTGTGGGCCAAAAGTATTCATCACTTTTCCCATTTTCAACTTTCCACGTTCTATAGTTTACGAGTAAATTTGCTATGACAGACATAAAGACACACACAGCAGTGATCTTATAATGGTTCAGTACTTAAAACTTATTTTAAGTACTGAACCGTAAAATCTTGCCTATGTGAAATTGAGTTTCCTGAACTGAAACTTTTTTAAAGATTTTATTTTCCTTTCTTTCTTTATTCTTTTTTCTTTTTCTTCTTCTTCTTTTTTTTATGACAAGTATAAGTAATAACTAACCCAAACCATTTCAGGCCCCTGTCCATACCCACGAAGACACTCGTGAGCTAATGCTATTTCTATAATGAAGCATTTTTCTAACAACTCTTTCGCGTTTTGGCATTTTCAAATATATTTTGTTTTTTGCATTGGATAGCTGAGGTCCCTCCTAAGATCGCCCCTTGGTTGCTTTTTCGATTTTGGCCGATTTGTTTCGATTTTTAGTCGAATTGGATCAGATATTCTTTATAAAATTACTTTCACTTCCAAAACCGGTTCCGAAAGTGAAAGTAACTTTATAAAAAATATCTGCAACCAAAATCGAAAAAGTAATCAAGGATGAGAGGAACCTCAGCTATCCAATGCAAAAAAGAAAAAAAATATTTAAAAATGTCAAATTGCGAAAGAGTTATTAGAAAAATGCCTCCCCATAGGAATAGCATTAGCTCGCTAGTGTCTTCGCGGACCGGGACAGAGGCCTTAAGAGTCAGTTACTTGTAAAGTTAAATATCTATATTAATAAAAGAACAAAACGCTCTGTCTGTGTGTGTGTGTGTGTCTGCGATGTCTAGCAAAATCTACAGCATGTACAAGGCTCAAAATTTTTTTGAGAGTAGCTTCAAATCCCTCCTGATGCACCTGAGCTTCAGAATTTCGAAATTCTATTTATTACTTGAGTAATTAATTAAATTTCAAAGATCACTCTCATAAAAAATCGCCTTTTTTCTTCCTTTACCCCTTCATTTAGTTATGGTTGGTTGGTTGCATAAAATTTTCGCATAAATAATTAAAAAAGCTGAAACAGACCTTTAAAATTCATGGACTGGCAAACTGTCAGTTTAAATGATGATTTTTTATCACAGCGGTTGTAAACCATGGAGGAAAAAGATAGGTGGTGGTGAAGTAAACCGAAAAAAGGGTTGCAATATTAAATCATTTATCGCTCAAATTTTAATGTCCCAAACAAAAGCATGTGGAAGGGATTTTGTATTAATAAGACGAATTGAAAGAAATGAATTACAGCTGAAGCATATTTTACGAAGAAATAGTAATTTTTTAAAATGGTCTTTTTTCTATTATATTATTTATTTTAATAAAATGTTTGCTTTTAAAATAATTGAAATTGATAAATTCGAAATAATTAAATGTCAAAATAAAATTAAATAAAATATTGAAAACATTTGATTTGAACTAAAAATTTTATTATTAAAAGTTTTCTTTTTTTCAGAACTTTTTAATACTTTATAACGTAGATGAAAAATGTTTATGATTTAACAACATATTAATAATTCTATGTCAATATATAAAATATATTTATGAAAACATTCTTTTAAAATCATGCGCGAAAAATTAAATAACAAATATTAGTCTAAAATCTAGATTTCAGAGTGCAGACGATTTTAAGACATTAACGAAAGAATGTTAACTTTTCAAGCAAAATCTTAAATGATGCTTCTATATTGATATTTCAAAGTCACATGATACAAATAATTTTCACATAATTTTTGCCTATGATTGATATATTTGCATCTTTTATGCATTCCGATCGTGTATTACAGTCAATAATGACTCAAACATTATTTTACGGGTAAATATCAACACTTTAACACGGAACTAACGCAATCGTTGGATACATGTTCCCTCCCGTGATTCTCATTGCTCATTTTAAGTATTTTTAGAGCTTAATATTAGTTGTTGCTCTTAAAACCGATTTTTCACAAAGTCAGCTACGACATATTTCAGGCAATGCATTTCTGGATGCTTCCAGTTAATGATAAAATCATACAAATTTCAAGTTCGTTTAATATTGTTAATATGGACCCGGGCAACGCCGGGCGGGTCAGCTAGTATATATATATAACTTTACATTAAAATTTGGTTTTATAAAAAATAGCTTAAGAATGGAAGTTATATCCAAAAAATTGTTTTCGTTGTTTTATATGTCTAAGGAGTAATTTTATTCAATTTTAATCAATTTTTCTTCTGTTGTAAAAATTATGTAATTATTATAATTATTTTGTAATACGCTGTTCAGTTTTTTAAATTACATTCCGTTCTATCGAAAATGATCTTTGTGATAGAAACTTTTGCCATTTCATTGTTCTTGAAATATGTTTATGCATAATAAATAGTTACTATACTTAGGTTTCTGCAACTATGATCTATTTTATTTTGGGTTTTAATAATTAAACGTAATGCATTTTACTAGTGCATAAATAAATAAACTCTTATAAACAATTAAAAAATAGTTAAAATTGAAAGTTTTGATTCTCGAAAGCTGTTTTGTACGATAATTCTTTTATTTCTAATTTTTCTGTTGAATATTTATTAATTTTCAAAAGCTGTTTCGTACGATAATACTTTTATTTCTAATTTTGCTGTTGAATATTTAACAATTCAATTGCGATTTTATTGAATACAAAGACATTTACTTTTTTAAAAAAATGCACGATTTAGTATATGCCATTTTATCTATCTATACACACCCCCCCGCCCCCAAAGTCACTTTCATTGAGGTCTGCGAATGCTACTAACCTTATATTTGGTTGTTACTCAATATTCTTTTTTTAAATCAAGAGAAGAAAACATAAAAAATGAAAATATAGTTTATGTTGGTGAATCATAAAATAATAATTTTAGAAAAAAAACATTTTCAAAAGACTTTATTAGGCAGAAAACCTTTATATTAGAGACTTTTGTGCTCTGAATATCTCACGCGATCGACATATTCCGACATAGATTTCATAAATTATTTGCGAGATTTCCTTGTAAAACATATCCGCTACCTTGCATTAAAGGAAATTTAAACTTTTTAATCTCATATCAATTTCCATTTCTGTTTTCAAAAACTTTTTAAGGACAATGTACTTAACCTAAATTACATTTATTTAAACTTGCACGGTAATGCATTCAAATGTTATGCTACAAACCTTTATATTACAAATATTTGCATAACGAGTGTTTACATTGCAAATGTTTTCAAGTTAAATTAACAAATAATTATTTTATGAAAATGTTTTTGCGTTTCTCAAACCAATTTTTTCTACATTAATAAAATAAAGTACAATACGTTCATAAATGGATCACTATGTTTATTTTTATGGGGAAATAATCATAGTCATTTCATTTTGTATTTGATAAATATTCCTATTAGTTACTTATTCTTTTTATAATGTAAATTAAGAACATGAAATATAACATCGTTTTAGGACTAAAATTTTTTGTGATGTGCAGTTTAAACGATTTCTTACTCTAGAATTTTCTATTCATCATGTACTATACAGGGTGTTTCGCTACCAGACCGACAAACTTTGAGGGGTGATAGTAGACATAAAGATAAACATTATTAAATAGGAAACCATGGGGCGCAAACGTCTTGTGTAGGAGCTAGGGGCCATTAAAGTTTAAGGTCCAAAAATTCAAACGCTGATAAAAATTAGAAAAAAGGGTCGATTTGTTTGCGGTTTTCTCAAAAATCATTCTTTATATCACAATTTTTTATTTTTTTAATTTTAAGGGTTAAGTTCAAAAATTGTCGACAGAGGGCGCTTTAGACTTTAGAGTAACGAACAAACACTTTTTGCCGTTCTTTTGTGCATGGGGTTGAAATTATTCTAAAGTTTAGACTTTAACTTAAATTTTAAGCCCAAAATCGGAAACATGGAGATCGGTTAACTGGCGAAAATTTAACTATGAACCGAGGGAGAGATTTTAAACGCTCATAAACATTGGACAAACTAATCGATTTTGTTGCGGTTTGTGTGTAGGTCATTCCATTGGTAATTATTTTATTGAAAATGACGTACAGCTGTGGTGTCCTCATTTTTTCTTAGAGGGCGCTTCCGACACATCTCCGACATTTCAATGGCAATACTCCTGGGTATTTTACTACCAGACTACCATACTTCCGGGAAGTGTTAGGGATGCGAAAGCGACACGGAATCACATAGGAATGTAACGTTGAAAATGTATTTTTGCGAGTTATGGTTAAATGAAGCAGAGAAAAAACAACAGAAACAAGCAGAGAAACAGCAACACGTTAATATGACATAAAACAGTTTATTTAAAGGTTTTACTAGAAAAGATGTTCGAAATTACGACCAGAAGTAATTCGACATGCTTGACAGCGGCGTCGCATGTAATTCCTCACGCTTTGAAAGATTCCTGGAATCTTTGATAGATTTCCGGAAGCTACAGAAATACGAGCTGCTAAGTCTTTAATTGATGGTACGGGATTCTCATACACCCAACTTTTCATGTGACCCCAGCAGAAGAAGCTCATACTTGATGGATCCGGTGATCTGGCAGGCCAATAAACCGGGACACCACGACCTATCAACCGCTGTCCATATGTTACGTTGAGGTATCGGTGAACAACATTTGTAAAATGTGAAAGAGCCCGATCGTGCTGAAACCACATAGAGTTGCGCAACGAGAGAGAAACTTTCACGCGCATTACCGTTCAGTGCCATCTACCGCAAGAAAATCGCAGCGCCATCTACTATCGCTGTCAAGTAGTTTGACGGGCATTTTCTGGTCGTAATTTCGAACACTTTTTGCAGTAAAACCTTTAAATAAACTTTGTTCTGTCACTTTAACATGTTGCTGTTTCTCTGCTTGTTTCTGTTGTTTTTTCTCTGTTTTTTTTAAACGTAACATGCAAAAAACAATTTTCAACGTCACATTCCTGTGTGATTCCGAGTCGTCTTTACATCCCTTACACTTCCTGGAAGTATGGTGGTCTGGTAGTAAAACACCCAGTAGTAATATCATTGAAATGTCGGACGTGTCTCGGAAGCGCCCTCTATCAAAAAATGAGGACATGAAAGCTGTAGATGATTTTGAATAAAATAATTACCAAGGGAATGAACTACACGCAAACCGCAACAAAATCGATTAGTTTGTCCAATGTTTATGAGCGTTTAAAATCTCTCCCTCGGTTCACAGTTAAATTTTCGCTAGTTAACCGATCTCCATGTTTCCGATTTTGGGCTTAAAATTTAAGTTAAAGTCTAAACTTTAGAATAATTTCAACCCCATGCACAAAAGAACGGCAAAAAGTATTTGTTCGTTACTCTAAAGTCTAAAGCGCCCTCTGTCGACAATTTTTGAATCTAACCCTTAAAATTAAAAAAATTAAAAATCGTGATATAAAGAATAATTTTAGAGAAAACCGCAAACAAATCGACCCTTTTTTCTAATTATTATCAGCGTTTGAATTTTTGGACCTTAAACTTTAATGGCCCCTAGCTCCTACAGGAGGCGTTTGCGCCCCATGGTTTCCTATTTAATAATGTTTGTCTTTATGTCTACTATCACCCCTCAAAGTTTGTCGGTCTGGTAGCGAAACACCCTGTATAAAGTGCTTGCTACAAGAATAAGTGTCAACATAATAGTCCAGGAGAAGTGTACATTTTTAAAAATTTGTTTATACTGAGGTCAGCATGTAAAAAGCATGTTTTCCAACAAAATTTTCTAAGGCTAAATTTTCTGTGGTCAAAAAACAAAATTTTGGGACTTTATTTTATTATTTTTTTTTTAATATTGCGAGACTCGTTGTTGTAGCATATTCTTTGTCGTTTGTTATCCTAACGAGGACAATTCTGCAATTTTCATATTCACAACGTTTTTATACATTCAATAGCAATCGCAGTACGACATTTAAAAAATAAGACATTTCTTTCAGTTTCTTTAAAAGCCTCGAAAAGACAGTTTTGCCTTGATTATTTAAATGTTTCCCACGGATTTAACTGTGTGTGTTTAACTTCTATGTATTTCACTGAGAAAAAATATAGCTCTGGCATCTAGAATCTAAATTGTGGCTCTAGAAAAAATAGTTCCATGTCGTTCTTTAAATTCTAGTTCCTTTGCTAGAGAGTTCTAGAGTCTCCTAGTAGAATTCAAGAGCGTTTCCCTATATTCTCGAGGTCAAATTTATTTAAAAATATCTGCAAATAGATAGGAATACAAAAGGTTAATTTTAGTAATTATAATTCTAGTTTATTGAACCATTCCAGAAATTAAGCGAAAATCTTTCGTTACTAAAACGATCCAATATCGTTTTGTCACTTAGAAATTAGGAGATTAGAAATTCCTCTAGGTCATTTTGTCTTAATAGCCTAGCGGCTTACTCTATTAGCATAATTCGGAAATCTATAATTCTAGTTCATCGATTTAGAAAAAGACTAAATGTATAAGTCAACACAAATCTGGGGTTTGTAGAATAGTAGTTTTTTCTTAGTAAATCTGTCACGCTAATCACAGATATGACATTGGTTTTTTGCTATCACCCACAATTTTTTCACAAAAGACAAAAACAGGGAGTGCCTCTTAGTAAAATTAATGTATATATGTATTAAATGAAATACATTCTTAATAAAAACACAAATTAATTTCTTCTTAAAATGACATTAATAAATGTAAAATACAGTACTGCACTAAAGGATGGGAAATATAAATGTAGATGACATTTTATGTGTTGATATTTGTCTGAGAAGGCGCAAATTTCTCCCGCACATTTATAGTGAAAACATACGTTTATTTTGTCCCTTTATTGATATCTTACGGGTTTTTTTGGTCAGTTTCTTACGAATAAAAATTTACTCGGTTGAGGAACAACCTATTCTTGGTACATAAATCAGGAAAAAGAATTTACCAAGTATTTTCCCAAGAAAGCTCACTTCTATGCTAAACAGATATTCCTGGATTTATGACTCATTTAATTTCCACTCCTGATCACGAACAATTTTTATGGAGACTATTTATTTATTCCAGTAAAAGATGTATTAAATGTGTCTTACTTAATAAGGATAATGTTCTACTTTCAATTCCTATAGCTCATTCAATAATTTTTAAACAATCGTTTGATAACTTTGATTTTCTCCTCAGTATTAATGAATATCAAGAATTTAAATGGCAAATTTGTGGGAACTTTAAAACTTTATCAATGTTATTAGGCCATCAAGACGACCTATACCAAAATTCTGTGTTTCTTATACGAGTAGAACAGCCGAGCTAAACACCAACAGTGGATAAGGAAAGAATAGCCTACAAGAAAAGATTTAAATCCAGGATCAAAAATTGTGATTCGGCAAAATTTAGTTGATCCAAAAAAAAATCCTCTTTCTTTCCCTGTACATTAAATTAGGTTTAATGAAACAATTCATGATAACCTTAGATAAAAAAGGGGATTGTTTTCGATATTTAAATGAAGCTTTTCCACATTTACCGGAAGATAAAATTAAAGAAGGTGTGTTCGTCGGCCCAAATATAAGACGGATATTTCCGCACGACATATGCATGGAAAAATGCTATCAAGGACACTGGAATGTCTATATGTTAGCTAATTATTGCCGGGGAAAAAAAAGAAACAGACACTAAACTAGTTTCAAAATTCAAAGGACTTAAACGTTCTTCTGATGAAAAAGAAAAGTAATTTTACTGTATCTATTAGAATATAATTACTTATGAAACATGCATACACATTTATATATGTCTATATGATTTTTTTTTAAATAAATGTTGTGTAAATTGTATATTCTCAAATTCCAACTTTTTAATTTCTTAATTGTAAAAAATCCTGACGTGATGCATAAAAATGGTTATTATTTTTGAAATAAGCATAGCAGATTTATTGCAATTCACATAAATTCATAAAAAACCCAGACAAAAAGTTAAATTTTGTAGGCCTGTGTTATTCATTCTATGTGTAGATGGTATACATATTTATTTTTCTAAGTGTGGTTGCAGAAAATCATGAGTTTCAATTCTTTTTGTATCCGAGGGAAACATAAATTTTGGTGTCCCTCCTCTTCTTAAAAAGAAAATATACTACGAGAAATTTAATAAACCTGTAATTGTGTTTGTTGACTTCTCAAAATTGGTAGCAGTAAGTTATCTATTAAATTATCTATCTCAAAAGACTTTTTATATTCATTAAACTTATATAACTTTAAAAATAGGGCATAGTGTAGATGAAAAATACGATTTTTATATTTAGACAGTAACTTTAAGTGCATACAATGTTCAAAGTATTAAATTTCAAAAATAAAATATCAAAGCATTGTTTAAAAGAATACTTCAATATTTCGTAACTGCGGATATTGTAACGGTAATGTATTTCTAATGGCACGATAGTTTCAATCAAGAGAGAATTCTTCTTTAATTTCAATATTTTTTACATTCTTCTATCTTAAATAGAAAAAAGTCCTTCCAGCAATGCCGGGAGGAAGAGGTAGCTTTCATATACTTATTTATTTATTTTAAATTCAGTTATATAAATCAAATATACGAAGCTCAAAATAGTGGAACACGATTATGTAAGATTGAATACTAGTTTTTGTCAATACTGAATATTAATAGGAATTTTTAGAAATTAGTCATCTTTTATTCAACCTGTTTTTATTTTAAGCGATTTATAGGGTCGGCAAATTCCACGATATCCATTTCAAAGCAGCATGATGGATAAAAAAACCCAATGAGCTTGATGGAAATCTTAATTCATGTGAACATGCACACTCACATCGAAATCGATTAATATATACGAGTGCTGTCGCGGGCAAATTGATTTTTTTTTTAAATGTCCCCCACATTAGAAATTCAAACTGCTATATCCCAAGCGTTTTTCAAGGTAAAGACAAAGCAAAAAATACTCCGGAATTCATTATTAAGATAAATAGTTTAGAAAGAACCTTTTTTCAATTTTTAATTTTTTGTTTATACATCATTATATATTTAAACGATTTTTGATAAATTTGAATGGCCGCCATTTTGAAACAAGATGGCGGATAAAGTTGGCCTGTGAACTCGGTCAAGACATTGGTATGTACCATGAACACACAGAGTTATATTGAAATCAGTCTATAAATATGCATATTAATGCGTGACAAATTTCAGACCGTTTCAAAATGTCAATCTCACTGGAAATTGAAACTGCTAAAACTCAGCCATTTTTCAAGATATAGATGAAACAAAAAATGCTCTGGAATCTTTGTATAAAGGCCAAAACACAAAAGAAAAATCTTTTTTCCATTTCTTACCTTTTTGCACCTAATTTAAAAATTTAAATTAAAAAAAATAATATTCCGCCATTTTGAAAGAAGACGGCGGTTGGAACTGGCCAACAAATTCGGTCCAGGAATCAGTATATGTCCTATCTACTTACCAAGTTTCATCCAAATCAGTTTATAAATACGCGTGTTATCACGTGACGAAAACCAGATCATTTCAAAATGTGAGCAACACTAGAAATTAAAAGTACTATAGCTCAGACATTTTTTAGGATACAGACGAAATAAAAAGTGCTTTGGAATCTTTGTATCAAGGTCAAATGCATAAAAGAAAAATCTTTTACAATTTCTCACTTTTTTGTACCTAATTTCAAATTATTATTTTTTTTTTTTAATTTAAATGGCTGCAATTTTTAAACAAGATGGCGGATGAAACTGGTTAACGAACTCGGTCCAGGCCTTATTAAGTACTATGTACACACCAAATTACATCTAAATCGATTTATAAATACAAGTGTTATCACGTGACAAAATCAGATCGTTTAAAAATGTCAGCCATAAGGAAAATTCAAAGTGCTATAACTCAATCATTTTTAAGATATAGACAAAGTAAAAAGTGTTCTAGAATCGGTATTTTAGGATCTAACACACAAAATAAAAATATTTTTCAACTTCTAATTTTTTCGCGTTAATTTTTTTATTTAAAATTTTTAAGTTTTTCTAAATGGCTACCATTTTGAAACAAGATGGCGGATGATGCTGGCCAACGAACTAGGTCGAGATATTTGTATGTACTATGTACATAGCAAGTTTCATTCAAATCGGTTCATAAATACGTTAGTTATCGCATGACAAAAATCATATATATATATATATATATATATATATATGATCGGTGAAAATATACCAAAATTTTTTGGAAGTGCTTTACTCCGGACGGCTGCAATATGTAGCTTTTTACGTTTTGTAATGAAAGCTACCTAAAAGTATAGTAGTCGGAATTTTTTTCGATTTCCAATTTTCCGCGGAGGGGTCCGAGTTTTAGGGGTCTGAGATCAGAGTCGTTCAGAGATCAAAACATGTTTTTACAAAATGTCTGTCTGTCCGTGTCTGTGTGTGTGTGTGTGCCTGTGTGTGTGTGCCCGTATGTCGCCATTCTACCAAAAAAAATTGTATGAAGATATACATAGAATTGAACCAATTTTTTGTTAAAATTTTGGCTGTGGCAAGCAGGTTCTCCTTCAATTTTAAAATATTCCGCCGGAAATATATAGTTATGCATATAATTGAGTGATTTTTTTTTTTTTAATATAACTGTTTGGCTATGGTCAGCAGACCTTCCCTGAATTTGAAAAAAATCCTCCGAAAAGAGGCGCTATAATTGCGATGTCTGTGCCATTTTTATTATTTTACCATGAAAAGTGATTGAAGTTATGCATAGAACTAAATAAAATTTTTTGTGTATGATTATTTTTGGGTATGACCCAGTAGACCCTTCCTGAATTTGAAAAAAATCTGCCTATCGTTCTATTATTCATCGGATCGTGCAGAGACGGAAACTTGTTTTTACTCCGATTAATTGACTGAAGCAGAGATTTAAGATGAAAATCATAGCTAGTATAGTATTGAATTAATAATATTAACGGACATTAACATGTGTAACTAAATTTTGAAATATTAAAATATACGTATGAAATAGAAGAAAGTTTTGGGATTGGCTCATCCAACTAGTTTATTTTATAATTATTATAATAAATACATATTTTTTTTTCAGGAATCCGCGGGATAGGTATGAAATTTTGCGAAATATATATCTTATCTCACACTACAATGGTATATTTCATTTATCAATTATTAATAACATACTTTTTACTGTTTTAAAATAGCAAATATTAGAATGTAGTTCCATAGAAAAGTTGGGACTTAAAAAATAAATTTTTATGTAAGAAATACTTTTACTTTATATATATATATATATATATATATATATATATATCCAATAATTTGTATTGTTCCAATATTGATAACTCCTTTGATTGTTTGGGTTTGTTTTCGGGTTTTTATTTATTTGTTCTAGATATTAAATAGTAGTACGTATAATGGTTATATACAGGGTGTCCAGCAAATAACACCCTGATTTCAAAATTAAATTTCTCATAAACAAAGATCAATAGAATTATGCAGTGAACGATTTGTTTATCAGGAAAGCTGTAAAAATCTTATACAAAAGTTTCGAATGGTAAATATTTTGAAAAGATTGTGTTCTGATTGCAAAGTATGCTTTGATTTGACATTTTTCTTGCTTTAGATTTTTACAGCTTACCTAATGAAAAAACCGTTTACCGCATATTACTATCGATCTTTGTTTTTCAGAAATTTAATTTTGAAATCAGGGTGTTATTTGCTGGACACCCTGTATATATATTTTGTGTGTGTATAAAACAGTTATTTCGCTAACTAATGTTATCTATTTATTGCTTGTAAAATTTTAAAATTTTCTCAATAGAATATTTGAGATCACTATTTTTATAGAAATATTTAAAAGATTATTTTAATAAATATTGCCTAATTTTTCCCCACTTATATCAATAAATATTTGGGGATTATATCTTTTTAGCACGCGAAAACATATAAAACTTTAAGATTATCGATCAATTGATCTAAAACTCAAACAAAAGAACTTACTTTGGATGTTGAAAAATATACTTTGTAAAACATTCTAATGTTCTGTATTATGTGCTGTTTTAAAACTATACCTGTTTAATGATCTCAGGGAAACAATTTATCTTATGAAATACAAACCTATTTATGATTGTAGACCATATTAACATTTTTGCTTTGATCCCCTGTCTCATTCAACTCCCTTTTCCTTGCACAATAAAGTAAGGTATGCATTATGGCTGCATAAGCTAAATGAAAAAATGCATTTTAATAATACCGTCACGCAGAAACATATGCATGTTAACATTAAAACTATGGAAACAGCCTTTTCAGAATTCTTACTTGAATTTTAATATTTAATAGTTTTTTTTCATGTTATCTTTGAGGTCAATATTTAACATTGTGCGTTTCTAATTTTCCGAATTTGGTTGCATGTTTTTAATGAAAATACTTTAAATTTCAGAACAAGTTCCAATCAATCTTTTTCAAAAATAAAAAAGTCTGAAATTTAATTAAAGAAAAAAAAATGCAACCAAAGCCAAAAGTATTTAGCAATTAGATATTGATCTCAGTTATCTCATGAAAAAAAAAAAAAAAGTTATAAAATGCAAGCGAGATACTTGTCAAAAATGCTCTCATAAGTTTAATATTGCATTGAGAATGACTTCGTGTGGCTAATTTAGTCTCACAATTCATATAACTGTGACTTTAAACGCCTCAAAATTAGAACTATCGTAAAAGCTTTGAAAATTAAATCTGTATATATACGGAATCCGGTCTTTATAAAAAAAAATTACGTTTTTTTTTTTTTTTTTTTCTCCAAGAGAAAGAATATGAACAATATGCCTCATAAGATGAAAACCTGTTTAAGTGGAATTTATTTCTGTTTCTTTCGATATGGTTTTTAGTGTTTTAATCAATCAATGTTTTAAAAAAGTTGATTAGGTAGTTCAGCATTCCGTAGTTAACGGTTACAATCTTAAATTTTTTTTTTTTTTTTTTTTTTTTTTTTTTTTTTTTATTATTAGACATTAAAATTCTCGTGGCAAATTTTCTTTTTAAATGGAGGGGAGCGTCAAAATTCATGCTTACCACTGGGCAAAAAAGTTTTTCGCTGAAACACATAATTTACTTCTACCAATCTATAGAAATTGACATAAACAATTAAATCCGTGGGAAACATTTGAATATTCTGGGCAGAACTGCGTTTTTCACGGTATTTTAAAAAAAATCTAAAAACTAATATTTTTGAAATGACGTACTGCGCTTGCTAAGAGCGTATGAAATTTGTAATTATGAGACTTGTAAAGAGTTTTGTCCTCTTTTATGTTTTAATTGTCAAATATTATGCTATGGCAACAGGTCTCTAGATATTAAAAAAATAATAATGAAAGAAGGTTCCAAAATTTGATTGTTTTTCGATAAAAGAAAATTTAAGAAATTTTGTTGGAAAACTTATTCCATGTTCGCATCATTTTAAACAATTCAGAAAAAAATCTTCTATCCAGATCAGCAAGTTGGGGCCTCCTTGGCCAAGTGGTCAAAGCACCACGCCGCTAATCGCTACTGTCCCAATAATAATTACGTGATTTTGTTCTGTTCCATTCAGTTAATTTCATGAGAAATAGCGTCAGCTTCAATGTCTATAATGTTCCTGAAATAGAAGACTTTTCGTCATACAACAATTGATTCCGTATTAAAATTTTCACAAAACAAAAAGTTAACATTAAAGCCAACAAGTACATAAAGAGCAAAACTCGTTCATATTCAATTTTAATTTAAACAAATTTAATGTTTTACAAAATGCAAATTTGCTGTGAAATATTTTATTAAACGATTTACAACAATACTTTTTATGCATTGTTAATACAAAAAGTATTACGTTAAACAACTTTGCAAAATTTTCTTTTTCATTTTTTCCAAACTTGCAGATATGAATAAGATTCTAAGGGAGTAAAATTCTTAAACTGATAACTACCATAAAATCCTTATTGTAACCCCTCCTTCTTTTTCAAAAGCAAAAGAAGTTAAGTTTGGGTAACTAATAATGTAGATTCTAAAAAATATATTAAAAGACACATCTTTATCATTAATTTAGAAGTAGATGAGGCAAATACAGGTGTGAGAATCTTTAATATTTGGGCAAATTTTAAATAAATATTATCTAAATGGTCCCTCTCTGAAATCTCCCCGATACAGAAAACCCCTAAGCAAAATATAAAAGCTTTATTTTATTGTCAAATTTGCCCCTTTATTTTTTTTTATTTTATTGTCAAATTTGCACCTTTATTTTTTTTATTTTATTGCAACAATAAATTTAGTCATTTAATGCTCCCTCCATCTTACCCCAGTCTACTTATTTTCATTTTATAATCTTGTACTTAAGCATATCACCCAGAAAATAGAAACATTTAGGCATATTTTATACTTATAGAAAATTTAACACAAGGTATGACTAATAATGATGACAACAAATGAATAACAGAATAAAAAGCATGCCAAAGGATGTTTTCTTTGTCTTAACATGTGCCCCACGTGTGTTCACAACTTACCTGCTGATGGGGCACATGATATCGTGAAATTTGACGACCTTATAAATCGCTTTAAATAAAACCAGCTTGAATAAAAGATGACTAATTTCTAGAAATTCCCATTAAAATTCCGTATAGCAAAAACTAGTATTGTATCTTTTATAATCGGGTTCCACTAATTTGAGCTTCGTATCTTTAAATAATATAACTTAATTTAAAATAAATAAATAAATAATGTATATGAAAACTACCTCTTCCTCCCGGTGCTGGCCTGAAGGACTTTAAAAAATCAATTTTCGGTCATTTATCACAGAAAGGCAGAGCTATGATTGAGTTAGCACACGCTGTTTTAAGAACTGAGATCGGAGAGAAATGTTCACAATAGCTAAAATTTAAAAATTATCGTAAATTTAATTAAAAATAAGTTAATATATATATATATATATATAAGAGCCTATGGTTCAGTTACCTGGTTTTTCCAGTCCCAAGCCCCCCCCCCCCCCCCCCCCCCGAGCTTACCTTATAATGATATTTAGAGCACGGAAATTTTAACGGAAACCAATTTCTAGAAGTTTCGCATATACAAAATCTAAAATTTTATAAATTTCTGATTAAATACGAATTAAATACGATAAAATTAAATACAAATCTAAAATTTAAACAATTTCTGCCAAATTGTTTTGAGTTATGCTTAAAAATCTAATTGCTTCAAAACTCCTTTTTTATCAATAAAATCCCTGTCGGCTGGGCCTATAGGCGGAGGTAGATTTCGAAGAGTGCTCATTTAAAAAAAAAAAATATATATATATATATATATATATGATTAGAGATAAACCCAGTTTAATAACTTCATTTGGCCGTTTATGAAAAATTTTTAATTTCATTTTTCTGCAAAAACTGGTTTTATCACAATCATCTTAAGAAAAATTCAGCTCAAATGCCCATTTTGACAACATATTTTGAAATAGATTCTGAATTTATAAAAAAGTCGATCAAAACAGTACATTATACAGTTCCTAAATAACAAAAAACTGTCCGTTGAATGCATTTGAGAAAAAATTGAATTTAAAAATGAGTCATAAAATAACCGATTTGTTGTTTGAATACATCCTTAATTCTTTAATCACGATTGTTTCGGAAAATTTTGTGCGAAATACTCACTTTGACAGCATTTAAAAAAATATATTCTATCTTTATCAAAAAACTGGCCAATGCGTCACAGTATATAGTTCCTAAATAAGAGGATCTGTAAATTGGATGCGTTTGAGAGCGAAAATGGATTTTAAAACGAGTCATAAAAAAACGCAATTTGCTATGTGAATACTTCCTTAAAATTTCAAATCACGAAGACTTCGGGAAATTCTGTTCAAAATACCCTTTTTGGTAGCCTTTTTCAAAATATATTCTGTCTTTATCAAAAAACCGATCAATGCATCACATTATATAGTTCCTAAATAAGAGGATCTTTAAATTGGATGCGTTTGAGAACAAAAATGAATTTAAAAACGAGTCAGAAAAAAACGCAATTTCTTATTTGAATACTTCCTTCAATTTTCAGTCCCGATGACTTTCGGAAATTCTGTTCAAAATACCCTTTTTGGTAGCCTTTTTTGAAATATATTCTGTCTTCATCAGAAAATTGACCAATGCGTCACTTTATACAGTTTCTAAATAAGAGGATCTACCATTTGGATGCGTTTAAAATCAAAAATGAATTTAAAAATGAGTCAGAATATAAGCAGTTTGGATTTGAGGTTTTTTCTCCAACACCTATTTTTGTTTAATTTCTTTTTGCTATACGAATTGGTCCTATGAAAAACTTGTCAGTATAAAAGTTGTAGATATTTTTGAGAAGATATAAAATAAATTTAATCAGATTTGCTATCTTAAAAATTGACGGAGTTATGGATCTCTTTTTTCAGCGCCCTTTTTCTTTTCGTTTTTAATTTTTTTCATCGGTAAAAGTTGGTCCTATCAAAAACTTGTAAATACAAAAGTTTTAGATAATTTTAAGAACATTTACAAAAGATTTAGTTGGACTTGATATCTTGAAAATTGACTAAGTTATGAATTTTTTTCTCTCTAAATCCCTGTTTTTTTTCGCCCCTTGAGCCCACTTCTAAATTTATCAAAAATCTGTCATGCATATGCTTTTGGCCCATTTTTAAAAAGTAATATAAACTTTAAACCGATTCGATATCTACTTTAATTAAGAAGCTATGGCGTTTTTTCGGTTTTCACAATAACGCCCCCTATTCCGACCCCCTTGGTCCGATTTTGCCCATTAACGAACTTAGCCAAGATTTTAACCCTTTTGATTTTATGTACCAGTTTGGTGGAGATTGGTGAAGAATTATAGAAGTTATCGTGTCCATAAAAAAGTGAGATATATATATATATATAGATAGATAGATAGATATAGATATAAACTGGTGCGATTGCAATAGGTAGTATTTCTTACGAAATCTACCTAAAAAATGAATTTAATATTAGGAATTCAAAATTTTAAAACTACATAATTTCTGAACTGCTTTAGCAAATGCCTTCCCGTTTGATGTCCTAAAGTAAAATTTCCCCAAAAATCCAAATATGATATCAGGTTAAGTGTTCGCATTGAAAATTTAACAGCTTTGTTGTGGTAACCGTATAGAGACGGTTTCCTGAAATTATTTTTTAATATACATATAAAGAAGGCATAATTATCAATCGAATGGTTATTTTAGTTTTTTTTCTATGTACATTTGGCTATAAAATAGACGGTAGGGGGTTGACTTATTTTCTCTTGACTGATTGTTCTTACATGAAATGCTGTCCCAGAAAAAATAGAATGTACCTGTACTAACTCTGCCAAAAATAATCATAAAAATTTCTGTTAATAAAACTATATTTGGAATAAAGATTTATTTCACTAAAGTTGTACTTAATAGGAAATTATTTAGCACCCACAAAAGTTTTTTAAACACCTGGGAATAGATTTAATTAGTGTTTTTGTAACTTCTGCATGAAAGTTGATGCCTTCATCGAACATTGCTGTTTTTACTTCGCTTTTAGTTTCAAGGCTGTGTTTTCGTGTTCAAACTTCCAGTTATCTCTAAATATGTTTTTCTGGGTTTAAATTCAGCAATTGAGGTGATGTTTTCAAAACTTGTGAACAATTATAAAGACGCCAGAGGCAAACGTTGAGAGCCCTGTGCCTTATATCATTATCCTGATAAAAAAACAAAGTTGTATCTGTTATCCATATATTTGCCTGATAATTTTAAATTGCCTTTTAAAATATTTGAACAAAGATCGTGATTTATTATGCTATCAATATATAAAAAAATAACCTAATCCTGATGCTGCTATGCACCCTCACACAAGGACAACTGCACTGCCATGCTAAGTTCTTTGAATTAAATTCTTAATTTTTTTTTTCTCCGTACTATTATGCACTCATTGGAGCCACGAATGGCATACTAGATTTCATCTGTAAATAAAACATTATTTTAATACGACTCGGGTTTATTTATCATTGATTTTGCTAAAGAAAGCCTAAGCTTTCTGTTTTTCGCCCTAACAAAAAATTTTCTACGGGCAGAATGCCTATATAATGCAGCTGGGCTTATCACTCGTTGAACAGTTTCAGGTGAAAATGAAGTAGAAACTGTTTCATTAAATTCTGTAGAAACTTTTATAGCACTTAATCGCGGATTTTTTACGACTTTTCTAATTGTAAGCATTTGATCTCATTGCGTTAACTTAGATTGACGACCTTTTTATACCTAGTTTTCAATCCATTTTTTTTCTATAAAGCCTTTTATCGCATACTTCACCGTAGAATGGAATAAATTAACTAAATTTGCAATATTTCGAATACTATTATGAAGAAAAATAACTAATTTCGAACGCTATTAGTCGTGACATTACGATTACAAACCATTTTTAATTAATAAATAGAATATTACGGATCAATTTTGCAAAATATAAAGCCAAGCGATTTTTTAAATGTCAATATAATGCAAAAATTAAAATAATGCAACAAACAATATTTTTAATAATGAATTTATCCAAAAATGTTTCTGTGTACGAAGACTTTTGTGGCGTGTATTTTCTGTGGCATCTTCCGCTTGCATTTTTAGATTTCAAAAAATCCCTTAATTTTAAACAAAAAGGTTGTGTGTTATTTAGAATAACTTGGAGATAATATAAAAAATTTCTTGACTTCATATAAGAATTTAATTTCAGGGAAATTTCTTTTTAGTACAAATTTTTAAAGTGTACGAACACTTTTGTGAGCCACTGTACATGTAGTAATGTTACTATATGTCTATGAATTTACTATATGACTTCATTTATGTTTAGGCATTTAGAAAAAGTAATAATAATTATTATTTACTTAATTCTTTTTGCGTCGTTTGTGATTCTTTTATTTTAAACATATATTTCACTTATTAAATTTAAAATAAAAGTTACTTTTCTCAAAGAATCATCTGTAATAAAGTGAAAAAAGTATTAGAAAGTTGTGGTATAAGTTAAATCTTATTGTAATACAATATTTTCTAAACATCTCCAAAAATTCTTCATTAGCCAACTGGAATATTAATTGAATAGTACGCAAAATAACAACATTCGTTATCTTTCAGACAAATAAATACTCTTTAAACACTAATTAATCTATATAGACAGCTAGTGTTAATGATATTAACATAAAAGTAATTTTTTCTAAAAACCGAAAACAAAATTCGGACCTGAAAGAATTAATAAGTAATGCTACGTTTAAATTTTGCTTACTGTGGTCGGATACATGCAAAACGAGACTAACATTTTCATTACTAAACCTGATTTTGACATCCTATTCAGGTTCTCCAATAAGTTTTTACTTACGGATATCAACCACGAATTTGCTCGGTCAAGTAGTTGGAAAATTTAAAGTCTAGAACTTCTACTAAAGAAATTATTAATCATTGCATAATAGATTGAAAAATGGATGTATTTTTAACGAAAACTTAAAGCTACATGGCGGGATGAGCTGAAATTTCGGATTCACAAAAGTTTGTGAAAAAAGTCTTGTTTTACCCCTTGCGGAGGAAGAGGGATTGTGTAAACATTTGATTCTTAACAAATTCAACTAACATCAATTTTACGTTTTAATAAAAAATTTGTTAAATTTAGCTGAATTTTTATTTATTTATTTATCGAACAGCTAGATACTAGAGATTAGTGCTGAACGTTCTAATACAATGCAGTCGAGCCCCGATTTAATAAATCGCAATTTAACGAACTTCTCGATGTAGCGAATTTTTTCATGGTCCCGCCAAAAACAGAACAAATATACTTCGATTTAACGAAATTAAAATCCTGATTTAACGGATAACTTTCAAAGTCAAACAATGAAAATATGAAATAACTTTCTAATACTTATTAAAAAGTTTTAATGTTCCTGATAGCCAAATTTGTATCTTGTAATGCAGAAATATCTCCATGCAAAAAATATACATTAGAACAAAATTATTAACAACAATAGTAGAGGATCGGATGGAAAAGATGTCGCATGTAGCATTCAATGAAGCAGTTAGCATTTTGAATACGTTGAAATGGGATTTGATGGTCCATGCTTTTGAAGACACTGTTTTCGCGGCTTCAAGAAGCAAATGATAAAAGTTTAGAATAAACAAAGCAGAAAATCCTCTATAAAATGTAGCTAATAATTTATCTATAAAATTTGAATAAATGAGATTTGCTCTTAATTAAAACGCTTGTGATTTAGAGTAGTGCATAAAAAGAATCGACTTTTAAGAAGTGTATTTTCTTAAAGCAACTAAAAATTTAACATTATTAAGGTATGTATGTCATATTCCTTTTATTTAAAGCCATTTTTTTAACTTGCTCTGTTGTATAAAAACTTTTATCAATTAGCCTAATTTAACAAATAATCTTAATTTAACGAACAAATCTGTTAGTCCCGAACAATTCTTTAGAACGGGGTAATGGATATATTCCCATTACGTGGAGCTTTCTGTTTATATATGAATAATGTTAATGTAAATATTTTAGTGAAATTAATCTGATGAATCGATTTCTGGCATTGTCGCTTTTATTCAATTTACTTTTTTATCTTTCTAGTGTACATGCTATTGTGTTTATGCATGAAGCTAAAATTTACTCGTTCAATCACTCTAGACTGCAATGTCATGGTTATCATCAAATAAAAAGTCTTCTTTTAGTAGCTAGAAGACAAGGATAACAACCCCTAGAAGACAAAGCCTATTCGTTTGCCAGACAGGTTAGAATGCGAATGACTTCATTCACAAAATGCGTAACAAAGGGAAATAAGTTGTGACTGTCTGCTCTACTCTTCTATAGCGGGAAATAGTACAAATACGTTTCAGTAATTTCCTTATAAAATCTTCTATTTAAAACATCGGTATAGAAAACATATTTTCGCCTCAACAGGTTAAACTTTAAAAAAAAATAGTACAATAAATCAGAAACTCCGAACTAGATTCAATATAAGTTAATTTTAAATATGCCAAAGATTTTATAAAGTAAATATTATCATATGAAAAACTAAACAGTCGATTTAAAATTTGTCATAATACCCTCATAGCATGCATGTTCACAGTGACGTCACAATGACGTCACTGTGAGTCACTTTGGTCACATCACATCTGTGACGAAAATGCCACCACTCAGTGACGTCACAATGTGACTAAGATGTGACTTTCTTAAAAAATTTTCACAGTTCGTCACAATGTTAATGTCAAAGTAGTCACAAATGACACACTTTTAACAAATTGGTCACATTGTGACGTCGCAAAGTGGTCACAATGTGACGTCACAAAAAAGCTCTCAAACGGCCATAACGACTTCACATTTTAGTCACTGTGACTTCACATCGACGTCACGTGACGTCACATCGACAATCCATGGTCACAAAGTCACAATGTGACGTCACTGCAACATCGTTGTGAAGTCACATTGTGACTTTGTGACCAGCGATTGTCGATGTGACGTCACGTGTCGTCGATGTGAAGTCACAGTGACTAAAATGTGAAGTCGTTATGGCCGTTTTAGAACTTTTTTGTGACGTCACATTGTGACCACTATGTGACGTCACAATGTCACCAATTTGTGAAAAGTGTGTCATTTGTGACTACTTTGACATTAACATTGTGACGAACTGTGAAAATTTTTTTAGAAAGTCACATCTTAGTCACAATGTGACGTCGCTGAGTGGTGGCATTTTCGTCACAGATGTGATGTGACCAAAGTGACTCACAGTGACGTCATTGTGACGTCACTGTGACCATGCATGCCATGAGGGGAAACGTTCAGTTTAATATGCAAAATGCTTTGGTTTTGATCAGTGAGATAGTTTAAGCAACGTCTTTGTTTATTGATTTATTTTTTTAAATGCCTGAAATTTATTTGTATAAATTTTCTATTAAATATATATTTCTGAAATATATATTAAATATATGTTTCAGAAAATTTCTTTACACTATAAAGAATATTAATAGTTTAGTATTTGTTTACAGCTGATAGCAATCGAAAGTTCAAATTCTGATTTAAATTGATTTTAAAATGATTAAATTAAAATATCATTTAAAAAAAATGTGTTTATGTATATGAGAGGTGCATATGTAAATTTTGAGATGCTGAAAATGCAAAAATTTTGTCAAAATTTTAATTGAACAAGAAGTTACCTCAAGAGAAATAAATTCATATGCCTTAATTTGACTTTTTTTTTACAAATGCTAGTATTACAAAGTGAAAACATACTTAATTTTGGGCAACACTATTTTGTAATACCAAATTTTTCCTTAATCCAGAAAATTGCGCATTAGAGGTAGTGCAAAATCTATGATTAGGTAAAACGTAAATTACTACTCTGAAAAAGTGGTGCTCAAAAATAAAGATCGCATTCCTCCTGTAAGGATTCTGTTAACACTTTTTTTCTTTTTCTATTTTATTATTATTATTATTATTATTATTATTATTATTATTATTACTCTTTTTAAGAGTGTAATTTTTGATTTATTGCAAAAATATTTGTTTGCATACGTTTTAAACCGAATTGATTATCAGGGTAAATGTTTTATTTCATATTTCTTATTTTTTATTAACCAAAAAATGAGTTATTTATTTCACTTCTCTTTTCTAGCGTACGAGTTCCGCCTAAAGATGGTCAAACAAAATCAAATCCCAGTAAGAGGCACCGAGAAAGGCTAAACGCTGAATTGGACACTCTTGCTAGTCTTCTTCCATTTGAACAAAGTGTGCTTTCAAAATTAGATAAACTTTCAATTCTCAGGTTAAGTGTTAGCTACCTAAGGACAAAGAGTTACTTTCAAGGTGAGTACAATTTAAATCTTTTAACCCTATGCACTCGAGAGGTGATTATCATTCACCACTAGTGTTTTCAGGTGTCCCTCGTAAATAGGAACGCCAAATGCTTTGGACACCACTAATATCTTACAGTTTATTTCGCCAACAGATATTATTCGCCATCACAGATTATTCAGCCATTAGATAAAGCAAAGAAAATTAGTTTAAAATACTGGTGTTCAGAGAATTCGAAGCACCCATTTATGCGGGACACTGTGGTCAGTGGGAATTCTCCCTCGAGTGTAAAGGGTTACCTACAGGTTACCTACAACTCAAAAAATGACTAAATTAAATCAAAATAATCGGCCAATTACAGTCTTTTTAGATAGCTATACATTACATATTTTATCAGAGTATTTGAGATTAAAAAATTTTTTTGACAGTGCGATTTTAATGCTTTGTACAACATGTTTAAAAAAAAGTCAAATTCTAAAAGCTGCAGAATAAAGGTCTTTGTACCAAGTGCTTGTTTAATGATTTGTGATTGGTAGGAACAGTGAGATAGAGGAGAAAGAATTTTTCTATTCTCCA
This sequence comes from Maratus speculifer, assembly GCA_964019185.1. Lineage (NCBI taxonomy): Eukaryota > Metazoa > Arthropoda > Arachnida > Araneae > Salticidae > Maratus > Maratus speculifer. The sequence continues at coordinate 181,750,317 of OZ025293.1, forward strand.
GGTGATAATATTAACTGAAGTAAACTGATCTAGCCTACTTATTCCATCTGCGATTTATTTTTAATATATCCTTTCGCCCTTTGTTTTACATATGGTTTTTAAGGACTTGACAACGGTATTTTCCGCCAGAGAGGTATTTTCCTGGACATCCTTGTTTCTCACTTTATATTCCATTTCCACATTCTGCTTCGACATGTATTTGTCGGTCAATGAAGTGATGATTATCTAATCACGATTACACAATGATGGCGACACCTTTGAAATTATATTTAATCGCTGGTCATCTTCCAACTCATCAATTCTTGTGCTTTACCAGAGTTTTTATATTCTAATATTTTATTTGAGAGAGTTGTTTGCATATTTATCTACATACAAACTTTGAAAATTTCAGTACAAAGCCTTTTAATTCTTAATTTCATTCGATTTGTCTCGTCGCATTTATCCCGACATCGCCCGAATAGAAATTCTTCCATTATTCTATCTTTAAAAATGCGCTAAATATCAGTTAAAGTATGTTCGGGAACTGTATTGATAGTGAGAAACACATTTTCAAAATTATATTATATTGCAGCTGAAGGTTTTAAAATAATGATTTGTAAATTCGAGTAACAATTCTATCCATAAAGTATATCAATAAGGTATATATAAAGTATATCAGTAAAGTATATCCATAAGGATATCCGTAAGGTATGTCGTTTACTTTTTGCATTGCCATGCATGAAATAAGGTAATATAGAATTTTAACTTTAAGGTGGATTAATCTTAAACGTGGACCCTTAAAATTGCCAGTTTTTCATATTACTTGAAAACTTATTATCTCGAGTAAAAGAAAATGTATGGTGGGAGCTTTTGAATGTCGGTTTATTAACATGAATATATATAAGGTACCCTGGGGTAATAACGCCAGGCGGGGTAATAACGCCAAGTGCTTATATTTTGCATAATTATGAAATAATCAGGTAAATGACACCCATGTGCTCTGCGCAGAAGGGTTCTGAGTCATATAAATCGCAAAAAACAGCTTCAAGTTAATTTGTTTCATTTTTAGGTCTTATTGTTTTTACAAACAACTAAAATTAACGCTTGATCTAAAATTTGCGAGACACGTTTTGTGATGTGAAGACTATGTTTTTATCCTGAAATACTTTGTTAATTACATAAATTTGTAGAGCATTTCATGTACTTTTAAAATGGTGTTGAAGATTTTGGATATCTTCTCGAGATAATTTGTAATTTAAAATGTACTACGCAATAACTATATCGGGGTAATAACGCCAATCCTTGACATTAATACCCCGGTTGATTCTTTACAGTGGCCGAGCTACATCCTAAATACTGATTCAAATAAACACTGTTAAAACTGTGCAATGTTTGTCATATTTCTATTTAAACGGTCCTTTTTAAGCAAAAAGAAGCTCACGGTCTGATATTCTTTTGCCTCATACCCCCCTCCCACGCCACACCTTTATTTTTCTTACACTTTCACAAAAAATTGATCATTTTCAATAGCTTAGAATGCAATTTTTCAATTTCTAAGTTTGTAGAGTTTGTACTTTTAGAATTGGACTATCTACATGCAATTATTCCATCTTATTTCATAGTTTTGTTTGCATGGCGTTATTACCCATATAGGTGGGTAATAACGCCAAATAGCATAGGTCAAGAAAAAACGCCGTTACATTTTATGAATACATATCTGTTAAATTATTTTATTTTATATAGATAGTCAATGAGTTGCTGTATCAGATCCTATATTTGTTTGAAAAATACAATCTAAATCTGAGCCGTGAAAATTGGTAGAACCTTAATGTGGCGTTATTACTCCAGGGTACCTTATATATATATACACATACATACATATATATATATATATATATATATATATATATATGAGATTTTAAAAATACCATTCAATATTAATTAATATTATAAAAATGCATTTAAAGAAAAAATACATTGGAGTGAAAGTCGTGTTTTTACGGAGTATTATAATATAAAAAGAAATGAAATACATAGATTAATATTCGAGTTATGTCTAATTAACTGAAGTTTCTCTTTAATATTAATAGGCAAGTTATTCAGTTATTCACATCTCACTAATTTAATAAATCTAATTCATGTGAATTTGTATATCCGCATTTTTAAGCGTAAGGAGCCATAGTATGTCATAAAATTATATTGTTGATATTGAACTTTTCAAAGTTAGGTTCAATTAGGTAGCTTTCATTACAAAAAGTAAAAAGCTACCTATTTTAATATGTAGACAGTACTTTTGGACAAAATATATCAGGTAGAATGATGAAGAACATTATACAAATTACGAGTAAAACGGTACTTTTATTTATTTATTGTTATTATTATTTTTTTTACTTGCTATAAATAGGAATGTGATTATAGACATTATTCCTTTTAGGTAGCTTTCATTACAAAAAGTAAAAAGCTACCTATTGCAGCCAGCCGTCCGGAGGAAAGCACTTCCAGAAAATTTTGGTATATTTTCACCGATCATGACCCCCAGACCCCAAAACCACCCTCCGTTCAAATGTTGACATATATATATCTTTATATATAAAAATCTTCTGTGCGTGTGTATGTAATTGAACTCCTCCTAAACGACTGGACCGATTTTGATGAAATTTTGTGTGTGCGTTCCAGTAGATTCGAGAATGGTTTAGATTCACATTTCGTCGAAATTGATTCAGTACTTTTTTAGTAATTAGACAAAAACTAATAGTTAGTGATATTTCGCTAATTAAAAGTGTTGAATAAGTTCGATGAATAGAGTGCGGACGGAATACCCGAACGATCTAAGGCGCCAAATCTCGATCGCCAAGCTCTGCTTCTCGAAGAAAGAGATCGCGTGTTCGAACCCCGCTCCTGTCAAAGTGTATGCTTTCCAGTAATATAGCCTGTATTATAATTTTGATTAACTGACTTCAGAAAATCGTTAACTTTTAACAAAAAAGGGAAAAATAAACTTTTCTATCAAAAATTGAACCGAATTCAAAAAATACTGAAGAGTGAAAAATAATTTCCTTACATAATTGTAATAAGAAATTAAATTAAGAGCGTAGTGTTTATCGTGCGTATTACTATATTTAAGTACATTTATTTGATTTTCTGGTACCGGTGCCACGAAGGACAACGTCTATCGGTGACAGGACAACGTCTGTCGGGTCCGCTAGTATATATATATATCTGATTTTTGTCATGCGATAACTAACGTATTTATGAACCGATTTGAATGAAACTTGGTATGTACATAGTAAATACAAATATCTCGACCGAGTTCGTTGGCCAGTATCATCCGCCATCTTGTTTCAAAATGCAAACCTTTTTAATTAAAAAAAAATAAAATTTAAAATTAAATGCGAAAAAATTAAAAGTTGAAAAATATTTTTATTTTATGTGTTGGATCTTAAAACACCAATTCCAGAACACTTTTTATTTTGTCTATATCTTAAAAAATGATTGAGTTATAGCACTTGGAATTTTTCTTATGGCTCACATTTTGAAACTATCTGATATTTGTCATCCTATAACTAACGAATTTATGAACCGATTTGAATGAAACTTGGTACGTACATAGTACATACAAATATCTCGACCGAGTTCGTTGGCCAGCATCATCCGCCATTTTGTTTCAAAATGGCGGCCATTTAAATTTTTTCAAAAAATTTAAAATTTAAAATTTAATGGGAAAAAAATTAAAAGTTGAAAAATATTTTTATGCCATGTGTTACATCTTAAAACACCATATCCAGAACACTTTTTACTTTATCTATATCTCAAAAAATGATTGAGTTATAGCACTTTGAATTTTTCTTATGGCTGACATTTTGAAACGATCTGATATTTGTCACGTGATAACACTTGTATTTATAAGTCGATTTCGATGTAACTTAGTGTGTACATAGTATTTAATAAAGCCTGGACTGAGTTCGTTAACCAGTTTCATCCGCCATCTTGTTTCAAAATGGCGGCCATTTAAATTTAAAAAAAATAAAATTTGAAATTAGGTACAAAAAAGTCCTTCCGGCAATGCCGGTAGGAAGAAGTTACTTTCATATACTTATTTATATATTATTTATTTTAAATTAAGTTATATTATTCAAACATACAAAGCTCAAATTAGTGAAACCCGATTTTATAAGATTGAATGCTAGTTTTTGTCAATACTGATTATTAATAGGAATATTTAGAAATCAGTCATATTTTATTCAATCTGGTTTTATTTTCAGCGATTTAGGGAGTCGCCAAATTCCACGATATCATGAAGTGTATGCCATTTTAAAGCAGCATGATGGATAAAACAAACCAATGAGCATGGTCGAAATCTTAATTCATGTGGACATGCACACTCATATCGAAATCGATTAGTATATACGAGTACTGTCGCGGGCAAATTGTTTTTAAAAAAATGTCACCCAGATTAGAAATTCAAACTGCTATATCTCAGGCGTTTCTTAAGATAAAGAAAAAGCAAAAAATACTCCGGAATTTAAATTCATTATTAAGATAAATACATTCGAAAGAATCTTTTTTCAATTTCTAATTTTTTGTTTGTACATCATTATACATTTAAAAGATTTTTGACAAACTTAAATAGCCGCCATTTTGAAACAAGATGGCGGATGAAGTTGGCTAGTGAACTCGGTCAAGACATTGATATGTACTATGTACACACGGAGTTATATCCAAATCAGTTTATAAATATGCGTATTATCGCGTGACAAATTTCAAACCGTTTCAAAATGTCAACCACACTGGAAATCGAAAATGCTATAACTCAGCCATATTTCAAGATATAGATGAAACAAAAAATGCCTCTGGAATCTTTGTATCAAGGTCAAATACACAAAAGAAAAATCTTTTTCAATTTCTTACCTTTTTGTATCTAATTATAAATTTTAAATTAAAAAGAAAATAAATGGCCGCCATTTTGAAACAAGATGGCGGATGGTGCTGGCTAACTATCACGGTTGAGACATTTGTATGTACTATGTACATACAAAGTTTCATTCAAATCGGTTCATAAATACGTTAGTTACAGCATGATCGTTTCAAAATGTCAGCCATAAGAAAATTTCAAAGTGCTATAACTCAACCATTTTTTAAGATATAAACAAAATAAAAAGTGTTCTGGAATCGTTGTTTTAAGCTCTAACACATAGAAGAAAAATATTTTTGAACTTTTAATTTCTTTGCATTTAATGTTAAATTTTTAATTTTTAAAATTTTTTTAAATGGCCGCCATTTTGAAACAAGATGGCGGATGATGCTGGCTAACAACTCGGTCGAGACATTTGTATGTACTATGTACATACCAAGTTTCATTCAAATCGGTTCATAAATACGTTAATTACAGCATGACAAAAATCAGATTGTTTCAAAATGTCAGCCATAAGAAAAATTCGAAGTGCTATAACTCAATCATTTTTTAAGATATAAACAAAATAAAAAGTGTTCTGGAATTGTTGTTTTAAGTTCTAACACATGAAAGAAAAATATTTTTTAACTTTTAATTTCTTCGCATTTTATTTTAAACTTTAAATTTTTTTAATTTTTTTAAATGGACTCCATTTTGAAACAAAATGGCGGATGATGCTGGCTAACGAACTCGGTCGAGACATTTGTATACACTATGTACATACCAAGTTTCATTCAAATCGGTTCATAAATACGATAGTTATCGCATGACAAAAATCAGATATATATACAGGGTGTTTCGCTACCAGACCGACAAACTTTGAGGGATGATAGTAGACACGGAGACAAACATTATTAAATAGGAAACCATGGGGCGCAAACGTCTTCTATAGGAGTTAGGGGCCATTAAAATTTAAGGTCCAAAATTTCAAACGATGATAAAAAACGGAAAAACGGGTAGATTCGTTTGCGGTTTTCACTAAAATTATTTTTTAAATCACGATTTTTTTAGTAATTTTTTTAACAGTTACGTTCAAAAATTGTCGATAGAGGGCGCTTTAGACTTTAGAGTAACGAACAACTACTTTTTACCGTTATTTTGTGCATGTGGTTGAAATTATTCTAAAGTTTAGACTTTAACTTAAATTTTAAGCCCATAATCGGAAACATTGGCATCGGTTAACTAGCGAAAATTTAACTGTGAACAGAGGGGGAAATTTTAAATGCTCATAAATATTGGACAAACAAATCGATTTTGTTGCGGTTTGCGTGTAAGTCATTCCCTTGATAATTATTTTATTCAAAATGACGCACAGCATTGGTGTCCCCATTTTTTGATAGAAAGCGCTTTCGACACATCTCCGAAATTTCAATGGCATTACTCCTCTATGTTTAACTACAAGGCCAAGATACTTCCAGGAAATGTTAGGGATGCAAAGATGACTCGGAATCATATTATAATGTAACGTCGAAAATGCCTTTTTTACGAGTTAGGGTTAAAAGAAGCAGAGAAAAGAGCAACTTGATAATTCTACAACACGTTCTGTCGGAACTTCTGGTAAAAGCACATGTTCCTCTTTCGCTGCACCACTCTATAGCACGATGGAGCTCCTTCACAGTTTACCAATGATGTTCGCAGACACCCCAACATAACATATGGACAGCGGTGGATAGGTAGTGGTGGCCCAGTTCGTTGGCCTGCCAGATCGTCGCACCTATTTCATTATATCAATTACTTTTTTTTACCTACCTTTATTTCATTAGTGTATAATTTTTCTGTATTTTTTTAAATGAACGTTGATGGGTGGGGCTAGTTGAGCTCAAACCAATTGTTACCCCCCCCCCCCCACCTGGCTGACTCGGAATCTGAATCTGTATGGGCTTCTTCTGCTGGGGTCAAATGAAAAGTTGAATGTATGAGACTCCCGTACCGTCAGTGGAAGACCTCTCTCTCAGCTCGAATTTCTGTAGCTGCCAGAAAGCTGTCCGAGATGCCAGGAATTTTTCAAAGTGAGAGAAATTGCATGCATCGCTGCTGTCAACCATGCCCGACTACTTCTGCTCGTAATTTCGGACACCTTTTGTAGTAAAACCCTTAACTAAATTGTTTTCTTCCACATTAACGTGTTGCTGTTTCACTACCTGTTTCTGTTGCTTTATTCTCTGCTTCTTTTAACCACAACTTGCTAAAAAGGCATTTTCAATGTTACATTCCTATGTGATTCCCAGTAGCTTTGCATCCCTAACACTTCCTGTAAGTATGTTGGTCTGGTAGTTAAAAATACAGGAGTAATGCCATTGAAATTCAGGAGATGTGTCGAAAGCGCCCTCTATCAAAAAATGAGGACACCAATGCTGTACGTCATTTTGAATAAAATAATTACCAAGGGAATGACTTACACGCAAACCGCAACAAAATCGATTTGTTTGTCCAATATCTATGAGCGTTTAAAATTTCCCTCTCTGTTCACAGTTAAATTTTTGCTAGTTAACCGATCCCAATGTTTCCGATTATGGGTTTAAAATTTAAGTTAAAGTCTAAACTTTAGAATAATTTCAACCACATGCACAAAATAACGGTAAAAAGTAGTTGTTTGTTACTCTAAAGTCTAAAGCGCCCTCTATCGACAATTTTTAAACGTAACCATTAAAAAAATTTTCCAAAAAAATCGTGGTTTAAAGAATAATTTTAGTGAAAACCGCAAACGAATCGACCCGTTTTTCCGCTTTTTATCATCGTTTGAAATTTTGGACCTTAAATTTTAATGGCCCCTAACTTTTACAGTAGACGTTTGCGCCCCATGGTTTCCTATTTAATAATGTTTGTCTTCGTGTCTACTATCATCCCTCAAAGTTTGTCGGTCTGGTAGCGAAACACCCTGTATATATATATATATATATATGTCAACATTTGAACGGAGGGTGGTTTTGGGGTCTGGAGGTCATGATCGGTGAAAATATACCAAAATTTTCTGGAAGTGCTTTCCTCCGGACGGCTGCAAAGGTAGCTTTTTACTTTTTGTAATGAAAGCTACCTAAAAGTGAGAAATTGAAAATGATTTTTCTTTTATGCATTTGACCTTGACACAAAGATTCCAAAGCATTTTTTGTTTCGTCTGTATCTTAAAAAATGTCTGAGTTATAGTACTTTTAATTTCTACTGTTGCTCACATTTTGAAATGATCTGGTTTTCGTCCCATGATAACACGCGTATTTATACACCGATTTGGATGAAACTTGGTGCGTAGATAGGACATACTGATGCCTGGACCCATTCGTTGGCCAGTTCGCCGTCTTGTTTCAAAATGGCGGAATATTATTTTTTTTTTATTTAAATTTTAAAATTAGGTGCAAAAAAGTAAGAAATTGAAAAAAGATTTTTCTTTTGTGTTTTGACCTTGATTCAAAGATTTCAGAGCATTTTTTGTTTCATCTATATCTTAAGAAATGGATGAGTTTTAGCACTTTCAATTTCCAGTGAGATTGACATTTTGAAACGGTCTGAAATTTGTCACGCTTTAATACGCATACTTATAAACTGATTTCGATATAACTCCTTGTGTTCATGGTACATACAGATGTCTTGACCGAGTTCACGGCCAACTTTTTCCGCCATCTTGTTTCAAAATGGCGGTCATTTAATTTGTCAAAAAACTTTTAAATGTATAATGAAGCATAAACAAAAAATTAGAAATTGAAAAAAGGTTCTTTCTAAGCTATTTATCTTAATAGTGAATTCCGGAGTATTTTTTGCTTTGTCTTTACCTTGAAAAACGCCTAGGATATAGCAGTTTGCATTTCTAATATGGGTGACTTTTTTTTAAAAGTCAATTTGCCCTCGACAGCACTCATATATATTAATCGATTTCGATGTGAGGGTGTATGTTCACATGAATTAAGATTTCGATCAAGCTCATTGGGTTTTTTTTTATCCATCATACTGCTTTAAAATGGATATCGTGGAATTTTGCGACCCTATAAATCGCTTAAAATAAAACCAGGTTTAAGAAAAGATGACTAATTTCTAAAAATTCCTATTAATATTCAGTATTGACAAAAACTAGTATTCAGTCTTAAATAATCGTGTTCCTCTATTTTTCGCTTCGTATATTTGATTTATATAACTTAATTTAAAATAAATAAATAAGTATATGAAAGCTACCTCTTCCTCCTGGCATTTCCGGAAGGACTTTTTTGTGTACTCCTGGAAATTGCTCGTTATTCTCGAAATATTTTACTGTATGTGAACAAATGAGTTTTATTTATAAAACTGGGTCACATAAGTACCAAAATATGTATTAAAAATATTTTACTCAAAATCTGCTTCGTCATTTTCAGTTTTTGAAACTGCTCTTTTATCAAGGTCAACTCACAACCACTAATGAGTCTTTAAACACATATCATCGATGATATATTATTATGGGTTTCATATCAAAAGAAATGGGAGTATTGTACTGTGTGGCGTAAATTCAAGTTGTAACTGTGTAATTCAGACAGGAAAAAAAGATAATATACCGGTGTTATTCACTTTTCGATCACGATTCCACAGTAGTTTTCATCTGATCAATAGATTTTCTCCTCGTAACCAAAACTGTTTTTCTTGATTTACCTTATAAAGATTGTAATTTGAAATGTCTCATCTTTAGCCGAAAGTATTCATTCACGTTGGCGGTGACCAGGAAGGCTTGGTTATTTTTTATTTGTTTGTTTTTCTTTATTGGTGGGAATCGTGCAGTCTCCACGTGATTGAACACTTCATAATTACCACTTCAGAACAATGATACTAATTAATGTAATTTTGAAAAAATATATTAGCTATCTTGCGTTTATTCTACGTGGTTTTATGCTAGGTAGAAAAAAAATGAAAATAGTTAATAATAAAGCTAAAAAATGAAAACTGAGATTCTAAGAAAACGCATGCATAGAAAGACTTAATAGACTTTAAAAAAGAATTTTTTTTTTCTTCTTCTCGTCTTTTATATTATTATTTTATTTTTTAGACATTCATCCATCTTTATTTAAGTATAGTAGTATAAAAAATGAAATAATAGTCTTATTATTGACTAGTGGATTAATATTTATTGACTTTGCGATTATAATTTAGGAAAATCCTTGCTGTATTTTTCACTATATACTAAACTAACAAATCTATTTTTGTTTAGAAAATAATACAGCACGCATTTACGAAACCGTGTTCTAACTATCCATGTAAACATGATCACATGAATATGGTATTAACTGATCGTCATTTAAATATTCGCAAACATGTTAAAAATCTTCTTAAATATCTATTTAAATTTCAAATATATATGTTGTTTATTTGTATTCATATTTAGACTTTAAACATTTACATTTGAAATATTACATATTACTAAAGAAGTCACTGATAAATGTGACATTTTAACTCTATTTACGATTGTGCTTTATATTTTACATTATTATCTTTTATTGTTTATTATTTTTATTTATTATATATATATATATTATATTATATTATATATATATATATATATATATATATATATACAGGGTGTTTCAAAATTCATGGTACAAACTTTAAGGGGTGATAGTACACATCAAGATAAACAATATTAAATAGGAAACTTAGGGTCCCAAACGTCTTCGGAAGGAGATAGGCGCCATTAAAGTTTAGGGTCCAAAAATTCAAATGATTATAAAAAACAGAAAAATTGGTCGATTCGTTTGCGGTTTTCACTAAAACTATTCTTTATGTCAGTATTGTCTTGAAAATAAATTATAAAGATAAAATTCAAAAAATGCCAATAGCGGGCGCTTTAGACTTTGGAGTAATGAACAACTATTTTTTACTGTTATTTTTTGCATCTCATTAAATTTTTTTACAAGCTTAGACATAAACTTAAATTTTGAGCTCAAAATCTAAATCGTTGGGAGTGGTTAAGAGCGCACACTGAACTGTGGGGGGGAGGTTCAAATTTCAAATAATTATAAAAAACGGAAAAATTGGTCAATTGATTTGCGATTTTCACTAAAATTATTTTTTATGTAAGTATTATCGTGAAAATAAATTATAAAGATAAAATTCAAAAAATGCCGATAAATGGCGCTTTAGACTTTGGAGTAACGTGCAACTATTTTTTACCGTTATTTTTTGCATCTCATAAAAATTTTTTAGATGTTTAGACATAAACTTAAATTTTGAGATGAAAATCTGAATCGTTGGGAGTGGTTAAGTAGTGAAAACTAAACTGTGTTCAATGGGGGTGGGGAGATTCAAATTTCAAATGATTATAAAAAACGGAAAAATTGGTCGATTCGTTTGCCATTTTCGATAAAACTATCCTTTATGTAATTATTTCCTGGAAAATAAATTTTAAAGATTAATTTAAAAAAATACCGTTAGAGGGCGCCTTAAACTTTAGAGTAACCAACAACTATTTTAACCGTTATTTTTTGTATCTAATTAAATGCTTGCAAATGCTTAGATTTAAATTTTGAGCTCGAATTCTAAATCGATGGGAAGTGTTAAGAAGCGCAAACTGAACTGTGTTCAGGAATTAAAATGTTGCCCTCCCCACCCCTTGAACACATTTCAATTTTCCGCTACTTAATTACTCACAACGATGCAGATTTTGAGCTCAAAATTTAAGTTTGAACTTTTGCAAGCATTTAATTAGATAAAAAAAATAACGGTTAAAAATAGTTGTTGGTTACTCTAAAATTTAAGGCGCCCTCTAACGGTACTTTTTAAAATAATCTTTAAAATTTATTTTCAAGGGAATATTGACATAAAGAATAGTTTTAGCGAAAACGGCAAACGAATCGACCAATTTTTCCGTTTTTATAATCATTAGAAATTTGAACCTCCCCACCCTCATTGAACATAGTTCAGTTTGCACTACTTAACCACTCCCAACGATTCAGATTTTCATCTCAAAATTTAAGTCTATGTCTAAGCTTCTAAAAAAATTTTATGAGATGCAAAAAATAACGGTAAAAAATAGTTGTACGTTACTCCAAAGTCTAAAGCGCCCTCTATCGGCATTTTTTGAATTTTATCTTTATAATTTATTTTCAAGATAATACTGACATAAAGAATAATTTTAGGGAAAATCGCAAATCAATTGACCAATTTTTCTGTTTTTTTATAATCATTTGGAATTTGAACCTCCCCCCCCCCCCCCCCACAGTTCAATTAGGACTGCTTAACCACACCCAACGACTTAGATTTTGAGCTCAAAATTTAAGTTTATGTCTAAGCTTCTAAAAAAATTAATGAGATGCAAAAAATAAAGGTAAAAAATAGTTGTTCGTTACTTCAAAGTCTAAAGCGCCCTCTATCGGCATTTTTTGAAATTTATTTTTATAATTTATTTCCAAGGCAATACTGATATAAAGAAAAGTTTTAGTGAAAACCGCAAACGAATCGACCAATTTTTCTGTTTTTTATAATCATTTGAATTTTTGGACCCTAAACTTTAATGGCGCCTATCTCCTTCAGAAGACGTTTGGGACCCTTAGTTTCCTATTTAATATTGTTTGTCTTGATGTGTACTATGACCCCTTAAAGTTTGTACCATGAATTTAGGTTCTATATATATATATATATATATATATATATATATATATATATATATATATATATATAACTATTAATTATAAAACCATATAAATCAACGAAAAATGAAAAAAGAAATTAAAAGGAATATTTGGGATTTGCAGAACTGTAGTAAACTTGTCTGACCCCAAATACTGTACAACTACAAGTAAAGTGTGTGGTTTCAACTTCGTATCAGCCATGAAATGTAAAATAATACGCATTTGGGGTTATCAACACACATAGTAAAACAAAAGTAAAATGGAGGAAACAAAAATCATAATAACATTATTAAAATTGGTATAAAAGGAAAGAAAACGTTTAGGTATGTAAAAAGAGGATAAAATGTAAAAAGAAGGGGAAAACAATATAAAAAAATGAAATTAATTTCATTTAATTTGACAATACTAACCTAAACTCAATATCTTAATGTAAGATAAAGAAGGGAATAAAAGAGATAATTAATGTATGCATTTTGTACACGTAGAAGTAATAATTCAGTATTGTAAAATTGTTAAAAGTTATATTCAAGCTAATATTTAATATTAATTATTAAATTATATTAATAGATTTAATTAATATAACTGTACAATTATTCATACATATGTATTATTTCAACATCCAGTATAAACTGTATTATTGCAATTTAGCAGATGTCTCCCCCCCCTCAGTTTTTTTTAATTTACCATTGCGTATTATCCAGACAAGAACACTCTCCTCCGTACTCTAACGTCTACCTACCCTGCTATCCTATTATATATATTAATTTATCCCACTAATCTGGAACTTACGGAAAACCTTTTATCAAACAGTAGTATAAAATTTTTGGATTTAAAAATTACATTAGTGGAGAACAAATTAATAACTGATCTATATGACAAACGTAAAGATTTTAAATTTAAAGTTAATATTTTTACTCATTTTAAATCCTGCCTCCATAATTCTGTTTATCGAAATATACTCCTCAATCACTTGTTCAGAATCAAAAGTTTATGTTCCCCTCATCTTATAAACAAGAACATTAAAAATTAATGTATGATGCGATAAATCATGGATTTCCTAAGAAATTCTTTTACTCTTTAATACACAATTAATTCTTTTATTACTCATCATTTCCAGTAGGATGTTTATTGTGAGTTACTTTTAACATATTGCACATAAAAATATAAATAAAAATTACACAAAAAAACTATAAAATGTGTTAAAAAATTAGTTAAAAGGTCGGATGGGTGGGTAGATGTTAGATTAAGGGGGTAGGGCGGAGCTGCTGAAAAATATATGCGCTTATGTTAATAATAAAAAAGGGGGTGCTGGCGGTAGGAAAATGGTGCAGTGCAACAATAATATAGTGTTAATTTATTATTTATGGTAATGTATTGTTATAGCATTCCTTGTTTATTCTTCTGGATTTAATATGTAATGTAATTTGAGGCTGATCAATGGTTGATCATTTAATATAATATTTTATAACTTTTACAACATTTTAAATTCTTATTTTAGTTATCAAAATATCATACACTTTGATGGTATATTTTATTATAATATAGTAAATTATTAATTTGCCGATTTTTGCTTTAAATAAGGGTAGGCACGGTTTGTGTCGGTTTGTTTTATCTATGGTTTAAATCACATGTATGTTTTTATGACATCCTCAGGTTTTTTTTCTCTCGAAAATTACTAAAGTTATTTCTTATTTTAATTTAATTTTATTTTATTTTATTTTTCTTTATAATTTCAGACTTCTAATTTTATACAGGGGGCCTTGGTCAATTTTTTTATAAATAATATGAGAATATATATATATATATAAATTGATTCTTCATATATAACTGCTTGGTAAGAATAATAAATTGATTTCTTACCTTGCTCGGCAGCGCATAAATCCGGGTAGCCTTAGTTGCGTGACAGACGTCCGTCGTATAAATCCGCTAGCTAAAAATTTGTTACATCGCACATTTAAGAATATATTTCTTTCCGTTATTGCACTTGTTTCTTGCTGTAATATAAAGTGTGGTTAGTATAAGTGATCAAAACACAGTCTTAATAAATTGCTTCCATTAAAGGTTAAAACGAAATATTTAATTCGTAATTCTAGATTAAATATTAAAACGGAGAGAGATCAAATTAGTCTTATCTTCCGTCAGAAGCAAAACAGAGAATTGAAACTTAAAAGAATAAAAGAAAAGAAAAAGTTTAGAGTTCTAAAACAGGAACAAAGTTCTCTCATTTAAATACACTGGGTGCGTCTGCTGCGATATGCAGTATAGAAAACAAGGTCAACCACTGCCAGATGTAAGTCTCTTGTTCGAAGTTCAATCTTGGTTAAGGATAAATGAAAAGTTTCGAGTTCTTGAATAACTAATTACACTGAAGGGATTATTGCGTATCTTTTGGGGTTGCATACCTCCAACACCCCTCCCCCTTAAGCCCTGAAGTGTTTGTTTGCATTTAGAATGTTTTTTCAATGAATTACAAATTTGGTCTTGGGGAGTGGTTTAGTAAGAAGATCGGCGGTCATCACTTCAGACTGGATGTATTGCAGTCTTATCGTTTTCTCCTCAACCAGGTGTCGTAACAGGTGCCATCGCAAAGCAATATGTTTGCTTTTGTTATGGAATCTGTCCGTGGAAGCAAGCTTGATGGCCGACTGATTGTCGTCGAATAATGTGATCGGCAACTTTTGCTGAAGGTCTAATTCTTCCAATAATCTTATTAACCATCTAATCTCCTGTGCTGCACTGGCAGCAGAAATATACTCTGCCTCTGCAGAGGACATGGCCAGGCACGTCTGCCTTTTAGATTGCCAAAGGATTGGGTTAGTTCCCAATGTAAATAAATTCTCAGACACGGACTTACGATCATACGGATCGTTGGCCCAATCTGAATCGGCATATGCTCTCAAGATAGGTTCTTCGAAATTTGTATATGTTAACTTTAGATCGATAGTAGTCTTTAAATATCTGATTGTTCTCTTTACTGCTTTCCAGTCCTTTACTCTGGGATTTTCGTTTCTACGACATAGAATATTTACGGCCGAGCAAATATCAGGCCTTGAAACGGTCGATATGTAAAGTAGTGCGCCAACCGCCTGTCTATAGTTAATATTATCCGGTAGGAGATTTTCATCATCGTTTAATTTAACATAACCCGGTTCCATAGGTGTATCGGTTGGTTTAGAATTTTCCAAATCAAATTTAATTATTAACTCATGAATTTTGTTTATCTGATCTAGGGTCATTGTGTTTTGGTCTGGACGATTAATGTTTATGCCTAAATAATACTTAGCATCGCCTAAGTCTGTGACAGGGTATTCCTTTCTCAATTGTGATATTAGTTTACAAATGTTTTGATCTTCGCCGGCAATGAGGAGATCATCAACATAGAGAATTAAATAAATTGTTTAGTTATCTATGGTTCTCTTATACAGGCATTTGTCAATTGAGCTTTGGTTGAACTCTAATTTTAATAGCGAGTCATGTATCTTTATGTTCCAAGCTCTCGCTGCCTGATTTAACCCATAAATTGCCTTTTTGAGTTTGCAAACCTTGTGTTCGGATCCGGGGACTTCATACCCTTCAGGCTGACTCAGGTAAACTTCCTCCTTTAATTCCCCATGTAAGAAGGCAGTTTTTATATCGAGGTGTCTAAGATTTAAATTTTTGTACAAAGCCATTGCTAAGAAGCTTCTTATGGTTGAATGAGACGCAACGGGAGCGAAAGTCTCATCATAATCAACCCCAAACTTCTGTGAGAAACCCTTAGCCACTAACCTCGCCTTGTATTTTTCTATTTGACCCTGACTGTTATATTTTGACTTAAAAGCCCATTTGCTACCAATGACTTTTGTCCCAGGTGAAACTTCTACTAATTCCCACGTACAGTTTGCTTTGAGTGAATTTATCTCATCTAATGTAGTATTTATCCATTTTTGCCTTTCTGCTGGATTTTGTATTTTCATTATGTCATCCCAGCACTGTGGATCTTTATTTTGAATATCATATATTAAAAATGCAAATCTGTCAGGGGGAACCCCCCTGTTTGATCTGTTGGACCTACGTGGTAGGTTTTGTGGGGAATCTGGTGTATTGGGATTCGCATCCTGATCATGAATATCATTTTCGGTACAACCCCTTTCATTTTCAATTAATTGCATTGTCGGTTGCAAGGTTTTATCAATTAGTGTGTCATTGTTTTCATTTGACGTGTTATCTTTAATTAAATCATTATTTTCATCTTCTAAAAATTTTACTGCACGACTTATAACAATTTTCTTTCCGTCCGTGCAAATCCTATATCCCTTACTTCTGTTGTCATATCCGACAAATATGCCCTCTTGTGCGGTATCATCCAACTTTCCCCTGTGAGATTTATGAATATATGCATATGCACGGCAACCAAAAGTTTTAATGTTAGACAAATCTGGCTTACGGCCAGTCCACATTTCATATGGAGTTCGATCGCAAGACGAAGTTGGGAGCCTGTTTTGAATGTACGTCGCAGTACAGATGGCTTCCCCCCAAAACGAATTAGGCAAACAGCTTTCCTTAAGAAGACAGCGTCCCATCTCCACTAAAGTGCGGTTTTTCCGTTCCGCCACTCCATTTTGAGGTGAGGAGTACGGCACGGTGAATTGATGATCAATTCCCTCATTTTTTAGGTAGTTTTCAAATTCTTTCCCCGCGTACTCTCCTCCGTTATCGGAGCGTATTGCCTGCACCTTTCTGCCAAATTTGTTGGCAGTCATTGCTATATATTCTTTAAATTTTGAAAATACGTCATTTTTACTACTTAATAGATATACAACAGTAAAGCGACTAAAATCATCAATAAAAATTAGAAAGTAATGTTTTCCCCCAACCTTAGCTGTTTGCATTGGGCCGCAAAGATCACCATGGATCAGCTCGATCCTTTTCGTAGCTCTAAAACTAGCGGTTTTGGGATAAGGGCTATTTGTGCGTTTTGATGCTATGCAAACTTCACAATCATTACTATGTTTACAATCATCAATTTGAATCCCTGATGCCTTATCTTTGTCAACTAATTCTTTTATGTGATTAACATTTCTATGACCTCATCTTACATGCCATTTATGCAGACAGTTTTTCTTTTCACAGTGATGTGTCATATTTACATTTTGTATTGGATCAGGTTTTACCTTACTTTCATATAAGTTGTTATTTACATAACCCTCAAGATATGTTACACCATCATAAGTAATTTTGCACGATTTATTTTCAAATGTAGCTACGCAACCATTCTCAGTTGCTTGTTTTATGGAGATTAAATTGGTCTCTATTTCTGGCACGTACAAAACATTTTTTAATGTAATGGTTTTACTCGTATTGTCTGACATTACAGTATTTAATTTTACAGATCCATAACCGTCAGAATGTAATTCTTGACCGTTCGCAACAGTGACATTTGAGGTAGCATAATTAAAATCATGAAATTTACTTTTATCATTACAAATGTGTGTTGATGACCCCGAATCGACAACCCATAAATCTTTGGAGCTAGTCCCAACAAAAAAGGTTAAGTTTTTATCCGTGTGTCTATCCTTATTGAAATTTTTAGTTTTAGAAGTATTCGCGCTTACGTTGTCTTGGGAGCATACAGCCGACCTATTAGGTGAACTAAAATTTTTGTTTACAAAGTTATTTTGACTGGGATAATTGTTTTTATTTTTCAATTTCCAACACTGATCGATTTCATGCGAATTTTTCTTGCAATATTTGCAGAATTTATTCTGTTTTGGTTGATTGTTTTTCTGTATTTTAAACGCGGAGTGTTGAGTTGAGTTTTCACTGTTATATTGGCCCTTATTAAATTCATCTATTAGTTTTCCTCTGATGAAGTTAGGTGTTAAGTCCTCGTCGTTTCTCACCTCCATAGCACAAATTAAGGTATCTTAGCTGGGAGAGAGAGAGCAGAGTAGCAGGGCGGCGAGATATTGGTCATCGATCGCCTCCCCGATAGCCTGGAGCTTGTCACGCAACTGATAAATTTTATTTAAATGTTCAGTCATGCTACCCGTTTCTGCAAGTCTAGTTGAATATAACTTACGCAGGAGACATAATTTACTACACAGGTTGGTGCGTTCGTGCGCATTTTTTAGAGCAAGCCATGCTTCTCTGGCTGTTTCCAAATTTTTAGTATGGACAATTTGGTCATCATCAATGAGTA
This sequence comes from Maratus speculifer, assembly GCA_964019185.1. Lineage (NCBI taxonomy): Eukaryota > Metazoa > Arthropoda > Arachnida > Araneae > Salticidae > Maratus > Maratus speculifer. Next base: position 181,769,005 of record OZ025293.1, read on the forward strand.
AGTTTATTATCGCCTTGGCTTTGCGATTTTTGTTTATAAAATCATTTGTTCTGGGATTGGGTGGTTCATTAATTATTATATCAAACAAATCTTCTTTTTGAAGGTAATTTTCTACCCGGAATTTAAACGTATCGTAGTTATTAGCATTGAATTTCTCGATTATTGCCTCCTTTAAAAGGCTCATTTTATTTATGTAAATATAATCAAAATCAAATCGGATATAATAAACAGTTAATAGATATTATAATAATTATAATAATATGAAAATATATAAGTCTTAATAATTGTTGTTCGCTTTCTTATTCATTTGTTATTACTTTTACATTCTAGAAATAATGAAAGAATTAGCGACCAGTTCAGACTCATTATCTTTTATAAATAATATGAGAATATATATATATATATAAATTGATTCTTCATATATAACTGCTTGGTAAGAATAATAAATTGATTTCTTACCTTGCTCGGCAGCGCATAAATCCGGGTAGCCTTAGTTGCGTGACAGACGTCCGTCGTATAAATCCGCTAGCTAAAAATTTGTTACGTCGCACATTTAAGAATATATTTCTTTCCGTTATTGCACTTGTTTCTTGCTGTAATATAAAGTGTGGTTAGTATAAGTGATCAAAACACAGTCTTAATAAATTGCTTCCATTAAAGGTTAAAACGAAATATTTAATTCGTAATTCTAGATTAAATATTAAAACGGAGAGAGATCAAATTAGTCTTATCTTCCGTCAGAAGCAAAACAGAGAATTGAAACTTAAAAGAATAAAAGAAAAGAAAAAGTTTAGAGTTCTAAAACAGGAACAAAGTTCTCTCATTTAAATACACTGGGTGCGTCTGCTGCGATATGCAGTATAGAAAACAAGGTCAACCACTGCCAGATGTAAGTCTCTTGTTCGAAGTTCAATCTTGGTTAAGGATAAATGAAAAGTTTCGAGTTCTTGAATAACTAATTACACTGAAGGGATTATTGCGTATCTTTTGGGGTTGCATACCTCCAACACCCCTCCCCCTTAAGCCCTGAAGTGTTTGTTTGCATTTAGAATGTTTTTTCAATGAATTACAAATTTGGTCTTGGGGAGTGGTTTAGTAAGAAGATCGGCGGTCATCACTTCAGACTGGATGTATTGCAGTCTTATCGTTTTCTCCTCGACCAGGTGTCGTAACAGGTGCCATCGCAAAGCAATATGTTTGCTTTTGTTATGGAATCTGTCCGTGGAAGCAAGCTTGATGGCCGACTGATTGTCGTCGAATAATGTGATCGGCAACTTTTGCTGAAGGTCTAATTCTTCCAATAATCTTATTAACCATCTAATCTCCTGTGCTGCACTGGCAGCAGAAATATACTCTGCCTCTGCAGAGGACATGGCCAGGCACGTCTGCCTTTTAGATTGCCAAAGGATTGGGTTAGTTCCCAATGTAAATAAATTCTCAGACACGGACTTACGATCATACGGATCGTTGGCCCAATCTGAATCGGCATATGCTCTCAAGATAGGTTCTTCGAAATTTGTATATGTTAACTTTAGATCGATAGTAGTCTTTAAATATCTGATTGTTCTCTTTACTGCTTTCCAGTCCTTTACTCTGGGATTTTCGTTTCTACGACATAGAATATTTACGGCCGAGCAAATATCAGGCCTTGAAACGGTCGATATGTAAAGTAGTGCGCCAACCGCCTGTCTATAGTTAATATTATCCGGTAGGAGATTTTCATCATCGTTTAATTTAACATAACCCGGTTCCATAGGTGTATCGGTTGGTTTAGAATTTTCCAAATCAAATTTAATTATTAACTCATGAATTTTGTTTATCTGATCTAGGGTCATTGTGTTTTGGTCTGGACGATTAATGTTTATGCCTAAATAATACTTAGCATCGCCTAAGTCTGTGACAGGGTATTCCTTTCTCAATTGTGATATTAGTTTACAAATGTTTTGATCTTCCCCGGCAATGAGGAGATCATCAACATAGACAATTAAATAAATTGTTTAGTTATCTATGGTTCTCTTATACAGGCATTTGTCAATTGAGCTTTGGTTGAACTCTAATTTTAATAGCGAGTCATGTATCTTTATGTTCCAAGCTCTCGCTGCCTGATTTAACCCATAAATTGCCTTTTTGAGTTTGCAAACCTTGTGTTCGGATCCGGGGACTTCATACCCTTCAGGCTGACTCAGGTAAACTTCCTCCTTTAATTCCCCATGTAAGAAGGCAGTTTTTATATCGAGGTGTCTAAGATTTAAATTTTTGTACAAAGCCATTGCTAAGAAGCTTCTTATGGTTGAATGAGACGCAACGGGAGCGAAAGTCTCATCATAATCAACCCCAAACTTCTGTGAGAAACCCTTAGCCACTAACCTCGCCTTGTATTTTTCTATTTGACCCTGACTGTTATATTTTGACTTAAAAGCCCATTTGCTACCAATGACTTTTGTCCCAGGTGAAACTTCTACTAATTCCCACGTACAGTTTGCTTTGAGTGAATTTATCTCATCTAATGTAGTATTTATCCATTTTTGCCTTTCTGCTGGATTTTGTATTTTCATTATGTCATCCCAGCACTGTGGATCTTTATTTTGAATATCATATATTAAAAATGCAAATCTGTCAGGGGGAACCCCCCTGTTTGATCTGTTGGACCTACGTGGTAGGTTTTGTGGGGAATCTGGTGTATTGGGATTCGCATCCTGATCATGAATATCATTTTCGGTACAACCCCTTTCATTTTCAATTAATTGCATTGTCGGTTGCAAGGTTTTATCAATTAGTGTGTCATTGTTTTCATTTGACGTGTTATCTTTAATTAAATCATTATTTTCATCTTCTAAAAATTTTACTGCACGACTTATAACAATTTTCTTTCCGTCCGTGCAAATCCTATATCCCTTACTTCTGTTGTCATATCCGACAAATATGCCCTCTTGTGCGGTATCATCCAACTTTCCCCTGTGAGATTTATGAATATATGCATATGCACGGCAACCAAAAGTTTTAATGTTAGACAAATCTGGCTTACGGCCAGTCCACATTTCATATGGAGTTCGATCGCAAGACGAAGTTGGGAGCCTGTTTTGAATGTACGTCGCAGTACAGATGGCTTCCCCCCAAAACGAATTAGGCAAACCGCTTTCCTTAAGAAGACAGCGTCCCATCTCCACTAAAGTGCGGTTTTTCCGTTCCGCCACTCCATTTTGAGGTGAGGAGTACGGCACGGTGAATTGATGATCAATTCCCTCATTTTTTAGGTAGTTTTCAAATTCTTTCCCCGAGTACTCTCCTCCGTTATCGGAGCGTATTGCCTGCACCTTTCTGCCAAATTTGTTGGCAGTCATTGCTATATATTCTTTAAATTTTGAAAATACGTCATTTTTACTACTTAATAGATATACAACAGTAAAGCGACTAAAATCATCAATAAAAATTAGAAAGTAATGTTTTCCCCCAACCGTAGCTGTTTGCATTGGGCCGCAAAGATCACCATGGATCAGCTCGATCCTTTTCGTAGCTCTAAAACTAGCGGTTTTGGGATAAGGGCTATTTGTGCGTTTTGATGCTATGCAAACTTCACAATCATTACTATGTTTACAATCATCAATTTGAATCCCTGATGCCTTATCTTTGTCAACTAATTCTTTTATGTGATTAACATTTCTATGACCTCATCTTACATGCCATTTATGCAGACAGTTTTTCTTTTCACAGTGATGTGTCATATTTACATTTTGTATTGGATCAGGTTTTACCTTACTTTCATATAAGTTGTTATTTACATAACCCTCAAGATATGTTACACCATCATAAGTAATTTTGCACGATTTATTTTCAAATGTAGCTACGCAACCATTCTCAGTTGCTTGTTTTATGGAGATTAAATTGGTCTCTATTTCTGGCACGTACAAAACATTTTTTAATGTAATGGTTTTACTCGTATTGTCTGACATTACAGTATTTAATTTTACAGATCCATAACCGTCAGAATGTAATTCTTCACCGTTCGCAACAGTGACATTTGAGGTAGCATAATTAAAATCATGAAATTTACTTTTATCATTACAAATGTGTGTTGATGACCCCGAATCGACAACCCATAAATCTTTGGAGCTAGTCCCAACAAAAAAGGTTAAGTTTTTATCCGTGTGTCTATCCTTATTGAAATTTTTAGTTTTAGAAGTATTCGCGCTTACGTTGTCTTGGGAGCATACAGCCGACCTATTAGGTGAACTAAAATTTTTGTTTACAAAGTTATTTTGACTGGGATAATTGTTTTTATTTTTCAATTTCCAACACTGATCGATTTCATGCGAATTTTTCTTGCAATATTTGCAGAATTTATTCTGTTTTGGTTGATTGTTTTTCTGTATTTTAAACGCGGAGTGTTGAGTTGAGTTTTCACTGTTATATTGGCCCTTATTAAATTCATCTATTAGTTTTCCTCTGATGAAGTTAGGTGTTAAGTCCTCGTCGTTTCTCACCTCCATAGCACAAATTAAGGTATCTTAGCTGGGAGGGAGAGAGCAGAGTAGCAGGGCGGCGAGATATTGGTCATCGATCGCCTCCCCGATAGCCTGGAGCTTGTCACGCAACTGATAAATTTTATTTAAATGTTCAGTCATGCTACCCGTTTCTGCAAGTCTAGTTGAATATAACTTACGCAGGAGACATAATTTACTACACAGGTTGGTGCGTTCGTGCGCATTTTTTAGAGCAAGCCATGCTTCTCTGGCTGTTTCCAAATTTTTAGTATGGACAATTTGGTCATCATCAATGAGTAAGTTTATTATCGCCTTGGCTTTGCGATTTTTGTTTATAAAATCATTTGTTCTGGGATTGGGTGGTTCATTAATTATTATATCAAACAAATCTTCTTTTTGAAGGTAATTTTCTACCCGGAATTTCCACGTATCGTAGTTATTAGCATTGAATTTCTCGATTATTGCCTCCTTTAAAAGGCTCATTTTATTTATGTAAATATAATCAAAATCAAATCGGATATAATAAACAGTTAATAGATATTATAATAATTATAATAATATGAAAATATATAAGTCTTAATAATTGTTGTTCGCTTTCTTATTCATTTGTTATTACTTTTACATTCTAGAAATAATGAAAGAATTAGCGACCAGTTCAGACTCATTATCTTTTATAAATAATATGAGAATATATATATATATATAAATTGATTCTTCATATATAACTGCTTGGTAAGAATAATAAATTGATTTCTTACCTTGCTCGGCAGCGCATAAATCCGGGTAGCCTTAGTTGCGTGACAGACGTCCGTCGTATAAATCCGCTAGCTAAAAATTTGTTACGTCGCACATTTAAGAATATATTTCTTTCCGTTATTGCACTTGTTTCTTGCTGTAATATAAAGTGTGGTTAGTATAAGTGATCAAAACACAGTCTTAATAAATTGCTTCCATTAAAGGTTAAAACGAAATATTTAATTCGTAATTCTAGATTAAATATTAAAACGGAGAGAGATCAAATTAGTCTTCTCTTCCGTCAGAAGCAAAACAGAGAATTGAAACTTAAAAGAATAAAAGAAAAGAAAAAGTTTAGAGTTCTAAAACAGGAACAAAGTTCTCTCATTTAAATACACTGGGTGCGTCTGCTGCGATATGCAGTATAGAAAACAAGGTCAACCACTGCCAGATGTAAGTCTCTTGTTCGAAGTTCAATCTTGGTTAAGGATAAATGAAAAGTTTCGAGTTCTTGAATAACTAATTACACTGAAAGGATTATTGCGTATCTTTTGCGGTTGCATACCTCCAACAAATTTTATATGTATAGGAATAACTGTTTAAATGAAAAATGATTTTTTTTAATATAATAACTGCTTAATCCTCCGTATATAGGTTGTTTACAAATAGATATAATACAAATAGATTACAATAGATTATATGTATATTTTTATTACATCCTCTGGTTATTTTTTCGTCTTCTTTCGAAAATTACTAAAGATATTTCTTATTTTTATTTTATTTTATTTTTATTTTTTTTTTTTCGTTATAATTTCAGACTTCTAATTTTATACAGTGGGCCTTGGTCTATTTTTTATGTAAAGGAATAACTGTTCAATGAAAAAGGATTTTTTTTTCTATTATCTACTTAATCCACTGTATTTAGGTTGTTTACAAATACATATTTGGTTTGAACAAAAAAACCTAGTTTAAACCAATAACAAAAAAACGTTTTATGTTTTTTTTAAAAAAGACATGGTTTTTTCCAACCCTGTATTAAACATATAAATATCCTAATTTGTAAAATTTTGTTTTTATAGAGTTAATTAATTTTTGCATTATTTTATTGTGTTTAGCAACTAAAGATGGCGACACTAACGCTTTTGTAGTTAATTTGTACTTATCTCACATGTACAAAATCATTATCGATATCAATCGATTTAATTAATTCTACAATTATAATTTAAAACTTGTAATTAGTATTAAATAGTTTAACTATTTTTATTAAGTTCAAAAAATTTTTTGTCTACTTATGTTTTGTAATTAATTATTTTTGAAAATAGTTATTTAAATATCTATTATTAATAAAAACTATTTGTTTTCTAATTTAACTTCGATATTAACTGTCTAATGTGACTGAATGCAAAGTTGTATTGCTATCACATGGTCGAAATTGATGTTTGTAAGTTTATCTTTTATATAATTAACTTACAGTCTAATTATTTCTCTTTGACATGATTTTTCCATTGAAATCAATCAATGATAATTCAATTATATTATTATTTTCTTTTTCCTGTTCTCAATGGAGATTACTGGTTGCGATTGATACTTGTAAGTTTATCTTTATCAATATTCAATTACAGTTTAATTATTTTTCTAATATTTTTTCTTTGAAATAGTTTTTCCAATGCAAATAATATATTGATAATTTTATTATGGTCTTACTATTTATCTAATATTTTTCTTTGAATTGAGTTCTCATTTGCGATTAATCGGGCAATATGGAAATTATTTTTAGGTATATCCTGATTTCCATTCAGAAATTAATCGCAATTGATGTGGCTATTTAGCATTGCCTTTGATAACGAGCTAAATACCACATTTCCAATTTTATTCGAAATTTTGACAACTCCTCTGTTTGATATAATTTGGCATTAACAAGTTTTTCCTGTAATTGATGTTGATTTGTAGTATTATCTAATGGTTCTATATATAAATATATATATATATATTTTTTTTCATTTTTGATTTATTATTAATTTTTTTGTGTTTTAATAATCTTTTTATAATTGTTTTTTATGCAATGTGTTAAATATTTTTAAGATCATATAATTACAAATTTTATATTAAAGAATATATATATATATATTTAGGAAAACCATTATTTAATGTAACATAAATTAGCTTTTTAATATTTGCGTTAACGAGTTAACCCTTTCCGGCACACTGTGTCCGGTCTGGGATACATAATTTTAATTCCAAACTTGTAAACGGCATCAGTAATATTTTAGTAAAATTTGGCTTTTGCAATAAAACCTTAAATTCATTTATTCAAAATATTTAAAAATTTCGTTTGTGAATTCCGGTGTCAGTCGATAATTTCTCATTTTACTAACAGATTTCACCCGTGCCGGAAAGGGTTAAGAAAAACACAATCATTTTCTTCTATATAAATCATTAAGGAGTACATTACGATATACAGAATTACAAAGACAGGTTTTAAAATTAGTGAAAATACTAACTTTGAAATTAATTACATTGCGTTTGTCATACATATCAGTTTTTAATTTGTTTTGTTTTACTATGATTTGTTTTCTTTTAATATAGTTGTCGGACGTTCCTCTCAGCTCGCACAACTTTGAAGAAAGTCCGTGGTAGTTATAGCTGCCACCACCGATATTATTAGGTGATATCGGTCACCCACTGTGAGGATTGTGTAAATGAACACTGACGCTGTCAATTAACTGAATTAACAGTTTATTTAGAATATATGTACACAATAAATACGCTATTTACAATTATATACAATTTCAACTCGGATATAGGTGATCCTGTTCAACATTAAATTAAATACAGTAAAGGTTGGCTGTGTTCTGTTCAAATTACACCTTCTCCCTCACACTCAATGCACGTTAGATTCACTTTATCGGAGATCAACTTCGAATCTCCCAACATATGGATATTCGGCCTATGCTATTCGGCCCAGAGCACAACACCAGGACGTCTGTGTCCCTTGCTCTCCAGATACGAAATAATTACGCTCTACAACACAGAGCACTCTCTACAAAGACATCTGTCCTACACACTCTCTAGATACGAACCCCAGATACGAACTGCTCAAATCTCAGACAAGACTTGCTTTTCTCAAATCACCGTTTTCCCCCAATGTCAACCCCCTTTGGAGCTTATTCATTGGACACCACATTCCTTTCTTGATCCGTGACATGCTCCTTGTCTGCTCATCATCCACATACCTCACTGACGGATGAACACGCCTCTCAACAATCTCCTCTTTCTTCCAACACCACCTGTACATGATTACCTGTCAATTCTCCCTTCAACAAAGAAAGAATGTCACCTTGAAAATTCTAGTACACAGCCAGTACAATACACTAAATATTAAGATAGAGAAATAACGGAAATTCCAATCTGTAGCAGGTGTGGTCTCAGAACCTGACACCCCCCCCCTTAGCGGAAAATATGCCTTTTAGGGGCTAATTTTCCCCAAACATATAGTAACATCACAGAAGAGTTCAATAGTCTCTTTGCAGATTTCTTCATTATGCTTATTACATAGGTATTTCCAGGTGTCTGAACATTATCTACTAACATCTCTACTGAACCTTGTACTAATATTATTACTACATAAACAATATACATGCTAATACACTATTATAAACACAAAATTCAAAAATATTTACACATACACAGAAAAAAATTAAACATGTGATGACATCCCTTTAAGGTTGTCCAGTACTTGGTCGTTGATGCTGATGAGCTAATAACTGGTTGTTCTTCCCAGCTCTTTCTATGTAGCCTGGAAATTGCATCAGCATTCAAATGTTGAGCTCCTGGACGATGAGAAATGTTCAGGTTCCAGCGTTGCAAGGCAAGACCCCATCTATCTTGGGATTGTTTCAGTGAGAAATTTTAATGGATTGTGATCTGTAATGATCTCAATTTGAGATCCATAGGTCCAATTTTCAAACTTTCGCAACCCGAAGAGAACACTCCAAGCCGCTTTCTCTATACTCGGCCAAACATGCTGAGCCCCTGACAATTTCTGACTGGCAAAAGCTATCGGTTTAAGCTGACCCTTTTCATCTTTCTGAGTAAGACAACATCCTACTGCCAGGTCGAAAGCATCTGCGTGGAGCTGATATTCCCGGCCTACGATAGGTGTAGCCAAACTCGTCCCTTTATATAACTCATCTTTAAGAGTATTAAATGCTTTTTCTGCCCTTTCATCCCATGGTACAGTATTTTTAATCGTCCCTTTGGTTAATTCGATAAAAGGTATAGCAATTTCGGCATAATTTGGAATATAAGATCGGTAAAATCCCATTAATCCCAAAACAGATCTAACTTCCTTTTTAGTTTTTGGTCTTTTTAAATCCCCTATTGCTCCTAATTTCTCCTCATCAGATGCATGCGTTCCACCCCCAATTACATGACCTAAAAACTCTCTCCAAATTTACATTTATCCAACCTAATCGTAAAATTTCTATTTTTAAGTTCTTCAATGACGGCCCTAACATGCTCACAATTCTCTTCCCAGGTGTCGGAGAAAATGATGACATCATCAATATATGCTTCCGCATACCTCCGATGACCTTGAAGAACCTCATTCATATATTTCTGAAACGTGGCAGCCGCCCCTGATAATCAAAAAGGCATAGTACGCCACTGATAAGTTCCGTTATGCGTTGTAAAAGCTGTCAAATGTTTACACTCCTCAGCCATTTTAATCTGCCAATAACCCCTCAATAAATCAATCGATGATAAATATTTAGCCGCCCCTGCGGTATACAGGATTTCTTGTGAATCTTTCATCGGAAAGGTTGGAACCTGAGTTACCGAATTTAAAGCTCTATAGTCTATACAAAGTCTAACAGTTGCGCCTTTTTCGCCACGCAAACAATTGGATGACTAATTTCGGCATTTGACACTTCGATTAGATTTAATTCTAATAACTCCTGAATCTGCCTATCTACTTCCTCTTTATAAGCTACCGGTACATTATATAACTTTGGCCTTTTCCTTGCCACCCCCGGTTTAAGATCAATACGATGTTCTCCTACAGCCGCTGGTCGTACAGGACCCATACCCACCTCTTTATTCTCCCTCAAAATGGACATTATATCTTTGACTTGGCTATTAGATAACCCTTTTATTTCGAACCTCTCTATATCTCGTTCTACCTCTTGATCCCGGCTCAAAATAGGAATTTCCCCAACTTCTCCAAATTCCTCATCACTCTCGAAAACAATATTAACTATATTACATTTAGCAATAAATTCTCGTATTTTATTTTGGTGCACATGCTTCCTACTCCTGTCTGCTAACTCAACTGTAAACGAATACTGGTTTCGTTTTTCGACAATAGTTGCCGGCCCATGCCACCTAGAATATAACTTATTGGTTGAATAGGGGATTAACAGTAGTACTTTATCGCCTACTTCAAACGTTTTTTCTTTTCACCTTAAGTTATAATGATACGCCATTCTATTTTGTTGCACCTCAGACGATAATTTTGCCTCATTTGTGGATCTTTCTAAACGTCCCCTAAGTTTATTCAAATATTCATGAATCGGCGTAGTATCTAACTGCGCCCCCTTATTTTCTCCTGCCCAGGATGACTTGAGAATCGATAAAGGACACTCCGGCGCTCTGCCATATAATAACTGGAAAGGTGCGATTCCCGTCGTAGAGTTTGGGACTTCCCTATACGCCCATAATATAAATGGTATTTGTTCATGCCACTTTTTTCCTTCTTCTCTAATAGTGTGATGTAACATACGTTTAAGAGTCTGATTAAATCGTTCCACAAGCCCGTTAGACTGTGGATACTGTGGGGTTGAAAATCGTGGACTAGCACCTAACCTTTTCTAAAAAATTCTTTCGTTAAGTCGGCGGTGAAATCGGTTCCATTATCTCAGGCAATTATATTCGGAATTCCTGTCCTCATAAATATTTGAAGTAACGCATCACACGCGGTTTTAGCAGTTAATGTTTTTAAAGGGATCTCATCCGCCCCCCTGGTATGCTGATCAATTAAGGTTAGTATATACTGATGCCCTTCTGAACTTTTAGGATCAATAGGCCCAATTAAATCAAAATTAACTACCTGAAATGGGAGTTCCGGCCGCGATACTGGAGAAATAGGAGCTCTATTATTCACTTTAACCCCTCTAGTCAATTGGCACTCTAAACATGACTCACAAAATTGTTCAGTTTCTTCCGCTATCCCCTCTCAATAAAACGAATACCTGATTCTCTGTAACGTTTTCTTGACTGCATGATGCCCTCCAAATATCGAATTACCCGCTAATTTTAAGATTTCTTCCCTTCTTACCTTGGATACTACTAATTGCTCTATAGTTTCGCCTAAGAATTTCTCTTTGTGATATAATAAGCCATTTACAATATAATAATCCCCTTTATCCATTTTAGCTAATTCCCTAGCTTTCTCTAACTCTTTACATTCCAATTGGGACTTCTAAAATATATCAGAATTGCTAACAATAGGTTTATTATTTTTCTCCAATTCCGTTTTTTCTGTATTCTGACTTTGTAAATTTTGCGATCTCGCTTCTATTGCGTAACCATAACAATTGTCGTTACTCATACCTTCCTTTTCACTCGAGTTATCAATAATAATTTCCGAATTTTCTAATTTTTGGGCCTCTAGCAATGGCTCCTCGCGGTTGAAACCTGACAACTCATTAATCACCTCGGGATGTTAAATTACTTGCTCTTTAATATTATCAGTCACTGCGCAAAGTACTTCCTGATGAATTATATTAGTTTGTCCGAATTTCGGAATAGCTAAAGGTAATTTAACCAACGGTGATTTAACTGCTTCACCAAATAACCCTTATAAATAAATACTACCCGCTCCTTTTAATTTCTCTTCCGGTACCGAATCTTTATGAACAACACTAATTTCACATCCAGAATCAACCAATCCCTTTGCTTTTTGCCCATTTACACTAACTTCAATTTTCTCAAGTTTATTTAATTTCTCACCAATAACATTAGTTCTCTGTTCGGCCTTTGCCCATATTCTCGCCACAATAGCTCCATTAGGTAACTCTTTGTTTTCTTTTACCAAAATCTTATGTACACCCGCTTTCTGGTCTCGCCCTTTATTACCACTATTATTTCCCTCATTACCACTTTATTACAAAAACGTTGGTAATGACCTCTCAAACCACATTTAAAGCATTTAGAAGCTGAAGCACCACTAGGCTTCTTAAAATCTATTTTCCTATCCGAAAAAGAATTAGTCTCATTACTCCCGTTTTGCCTCCAATTACCACTAACTTTGCTATCCTCCCTCGGTCTCATTTTTTCATTGTTTACGTGCCTATCTTTACCTTTAAAACTTTTATACGTAATGGCGTAAGACTTATGTTTAGTGTCAAAATAATTGTCACATTCTTTAGCAATTTTAGAAGCTTCTAACCATTTACCCTGGTGAGTTAACCCAATATATGACGCAGTATCCTCATCTAACGTACTTACTAACTTATCATAAGAGTCAGCACCTCTAATCTTACAATACTAATTTTCCCATGTTGCTATTACACGCGATACAAATAATACATGAGTTTCGTTCTGGTTTCTCTTAGCCTTCTTAAAATTTTTAAAACACGCCTTCGGTGTCGGCTTATGTTCCCTTAGGACTAATTCCTTTAATTCCTCATAATTCTCCATTTGTTCCTTCGTGGTATAAATTAACAAATTATCCGCCTTATCTCCTAATATATTTAGTAGAATTTCGGCCTGCTGATTTTCCGGTACATTTTTAGTTTTGAATGCCCTTTCTAAACTGTTGAAAAATAAATTCCATCCCTCAGTCCCTTCTGGTACTTTGATAGACAGAGTTTTAACACTTTTGATCAATTTTTCAATGTTACTTTCATTACTAGATTCCCTAGACCCATTAAAATTATTTGTTGATTCTTGAACCCTTAGTCTCTCTATTTCTGATTCATGTTCCATCCTTAATTTTTCTATCCTCTCTTCTCTTTCTAACCTTTCCTGTTTTTCTAACTTTTCGGGTTCAATTTTTTCCTGTTTTTCTAACTTTTCGTGTTCTAATTTTTCCTGTTTTTCTAACTTTACGAGTTCTAACTTTTCCTGTTTTTCTAACTTTTCGAGCTCTAACTTTTCGCGTTCTATTCGTTCTGCAACAATAGCGTTAGATAATTCCATAATAACCCCCTCGTCATACTCATCACTGCCCATTATCTTTTTTCTAAGCTTAATTCTGGTATCATCTTCCGTGAATTCAACACCTAATTCTTCAGCTATCACCTGAAGATCCACCTTTTTTAGTTTCAATAAGAAAGCCATACCTTCTCCGATTGTTATTACCACTCTACAGTACAATGATATATAATCCTACCAAATTAATTTTTCCTAAATTTCTAACTTAGTACAGTTATACCCCACTTGTTATACTAATTAATACCTTTCAGATAATCGATGGATTACATTTCTGATTAACCTACTGACTAATCTAATTTTTCTCAACCATTGATATCACACAATATACTTGAAATAAAACAAAAAGTAAAACAGCAATTCGATTTGACTACTATGCAATATAGATTCCAATTTGTACACTTAGATGATAACATACAATTTACATAATAATACTGATACGATGAAATTGAATAAAAGTATTGATGTCAATCAAAAAATCCACATAAAGAAAAATTGTATAACATGTACATATAAATTTCTACAATTATCCTCACTAAAATATTTCCAAATTCAATACTGGTTCTCACACTTAAAACAAATATAATATTTTGATCACAAGATCTTCACTTTTATTTTTCCTCACTGTGGCCCTCTTTGAGCCTTTTTTTTCTCACTATGGCCCTCTCTTCAGCCTTTTTTTTCCTCACTATGTCCTTTTTTTGAGCCTTTTTTTTCACTTCTACTGGCCAATTAAAATTCTAAGCAAATGTTGTTATCAACTCTTCAAACTTAAACAATATTGCTTCATTTAAATATTACTTTAACAACAATTTAAATTTAAGTAAATTTAATTATTCCTTCCAACTACTATTAACACAATGCCTTAATTTTTTTTACTACCATTATTAGAAAAAAAAAATATATAGAAAGTCAATATTAGCTAAAGTTATTATGACCTTTCCTTAAAACAATAGAAAATATGATTATTAATACTTCCTACCTATCTGAACACAATTATTTAATTCCACATAAATTATCAAGACAATTTACTTAAATTACTATTAATTATACAACAACACAAATTGGTTCGAGATGTCAGCAGAAGGAAATGATCAAAACACCTTATCTTATACTTTATCGGCGGGGGTACTTTTCTATTCACTGGTGGTTCCACGATTTAGCGATGTATGGCACAACACTTAGTTCAGTTCTTTCTAATAATGACTCAGCACAACACTTTAGTTCCGCTCAACACTTCGTTTTTATTTCTCTAAAATTCCACTGGACGATCCGGCAATTCGACGCAAGAATTCCACAGGTTACTCCGGCAATAACACACTGCAACACGGCTCGCTAGTCACTGGTCTCAGACGATTCTATCCCACCGCTGCCACCAATTTGTCGAACGTTCCTCTCAGCCCGCACAACTTTGAAGAAAGTCCGTGGTAGTTATAGCTGCCACCGCCGATATTATTAGGTGATATCGGTCACGCACTGTGAGGATTGTGTAAATGAACACTGACGCTGTCAATTAACTGAATTAACAGTTTATTTAGAATATATGTACACAATAAATACGCTATTTACAATTATATACAATTACAATTCGGATATAGGTGATCCGGTTCAACATTAAATTAAATACCATAAAGGTTGGCTGTGTACTATTCAAATTACACCTTCTCCCTCACACTCAATGCACGTTAGATTCACTTTATCGGAGATCAACTTCGAATCTCCCAACATATGGATATTCGGCCTATGCTATCCGGCCCAGAGCACAACACCAGGACGTCTGTGTCCCTTGCTCTCCAGATACGAACTAATTACGCTCTACAACACAGAGCACTCTCTACAAAGACATCTGTCCTACACACTCTCTAGATACGAACCCCAGATACGAACTGCTCGAATCTCAGACAAGACTTGCTTTTCTCAAATCACCGTTTTCCCCCAATGTCAACCCCCTTTGGAGCTTATTCATTGGACACCACATTCCTTTCTTGATCCATGACATGCTCCTTGTCTGCTCATCATCCACATACCTCACTGACGGATGAACACGCCTCTCAGAAATCTCCTCTTTCTCCCAACACCACCTGTACATGATTACCTGTCAATTCTCCCTTCAACAAAGAAAGAATGTCACCTTGAAAATTCTAGTACACAGCCAGTACAATATACTAAATATTAAGATAGAGAAATAACGGAAATTCCAATCTTTAGCAGAGGTGGTCTCAGAACCTGACAATAATTTTAAGATCTAAACAGTTTATAGTACTGTTAGAAAGCAGGTTTTCAATACATTCTAAATTAGCTGAATAATCTATTGGGAATTGAGAAATAATGGTATTTTCAGAGGCAATTAAAATTATATCATCAATATATCGCTATGTATATATATATCATAGTCATAAATATCGAAACAATAGGCTATCTCCTTAAATATTGCCTCTAGACAAATACTTTCAATTGCAAAGTTTCATAAAAAAAGGTGAATTTTTTGATAAGATAAGTTGCAACTCCCTGGGGGGGGGGGGGGGGTCTATTTTAAAAATTACGAAAATTAAATTTTTACACGGCCCCCAAACGATAAAACTTCCAATTAGAAAAATTTTCCTTATCCATTTCTGAATTGAACAACAACAACAACAAAAAAGTAATCTCGATATTTTTAAAACTCAGAGAATTATGACAATTTTAATAAATCGTGAGATTTCAAGGGATCAGACACAAATTGAAATGCGTGTGATTGAAGAAACAATGTTGCTGTAATGTGTCCAGGAAACATTTTATTTATTTATTTATAGAGTAAGAATTTAGCATGTTTTGTGATTATTAACCATATAATTTGTAAGCATTATAACATCATAAGATTTCTTAATAAAAAAAAAAATTCAAAAAATTTAGAGTAAATTAAAATTGTTATAACTCAAAATATTATTTGTCGCGTTGAATTTTTTTCTTTTGATTAAATGAAAATGTCTAATTTTCAATCTTGATTCAGCATTTTAAATAATGTTTATTTATTTTTTTAAGTAAAAGTATTTAAAATAGCAATATAAAAAAACAGGCAATTTTTTGTATACAAATCATATTTTTAAAAGTAAATTTTCTTAGGAGAAATCTTTTTCCGTCGCGTTTTGCCCTTTTTTTTTTTTTTTTTTTTGAGATGTTTAAAAATTACTGAACTCGCTGGACTGTTACCGTAACCGACGGTTATTGACTTATGTCAGTTTAAAAATGTGAAATACTGAAATAAAAAAAAATGATGCAGAAAAGTGCATTCAGTTTTAAACAAAGATGGACTCCTAACATTTAAATGCTTTGTAAAAGTTTCTAGGTAATTATCTCCGTCCTGTATAGTTTCGATTTCAGATTTTTTTTAAGTTTTGCCATTCTCACCTTCTTTAATTACTGTTTAAATGTGTCAGTTGATTTAAACCTCATTTTTTTATCACGTCGATTTCAATTTTCTTCATTGTTTTGGCCCTGTCGACTTCATATTTTTCTTGTTAAAATCTCTATTGCACGGTGAGTAAAAGGTGCTTCTAATTACGGTCTATACTAGGCGTATAATTCTGGCGATACAGCTATTGCGGAAATCGCACAAAAGCCTGTACAGTAGGGCCCCTTTTAAGCGATTCACGCCAAAAACTAATCAGTACCTATTTATATCAAGAACTAAATAAATATAATTTTTTATTAAATTTTGTGGATTAATTCTTGAAATAGAGCGCTGATAAAATGTATCTTATATGCAGAGATACAGGAACAGTGACTCACAGACAGACATTTTGTAAAAACATATTTTTCGGTACCTCTGAGAATTAAAACGTGTGAATCCGTCGAAAACTGGAATTCAAAATTTTCGTGAGTCCAATACTTTCTTCTTGTAAAGATTTAAAAAAAGTTAAAATAGGTTTAAAACCATCAATTTTGAAGCTAAATAGTAAAAAGTAGATTTTTGAAAATATTTCTGTGTAATTTATTAAAATATATTTCCAATGATTCCGTTAATAGAAGCACCATTATCGCTATTACTATTTTTACTAAACTTATTGCCTGCGCGTATAAGTTTTTGAGTCACTTTTAATGAGAGTTTAATTAATATCACTTAATTTAATAATACTTTTAATAAGTTTTTAATAAGTCGGTCCGGCCAATGGGTAGTGCCAGTTACGAGGCTGGCGCCAAGCTGGAGATATTACAGACATCTAGCATATCTCAAGAAAGTTTAAAGCAAAAACATATACGCTTTTATTTTATATCTAAAAGTTAAAGTATTGTCTTTGATCGACATTTAATAATACGTAAACTTATGGTTGATCCCTAAATTGTATTTCAAATGAGCTGATATCGCTGCACTCAGAGGAATGCTTAAGTGGTGTAAGTCAGGAATTTTGGAAAGTTTTGGATTTTAATATCTTTCGGGGATCTATAGGTATCGAGAGGAATTTTTTTTTTGTTCAATTCAGGAATGAATAAGGAAAATTTTTCTAATTGGGAGTTTTATCCTGTGGGGGCCGTATAAAAATTTAATTTTCGTAATTTTTAAAATAGACCCCCTATGGAGTTCCAACTTATCTTATAAAAAAATTCACCTTTTTTATGAAACTTTGCAATTGGAAGTATGGGTCTAGGGGCAATATTTAAGGAGATAGCCTATTGTTTCGATATTTATGACTCACCCTGTATATACATTGCTCTTATATCCGAATTTAAATTTTTATGCTTTGAACAAAATATTGTTATGTTTATGGTATCGGTATTTTTAAAATCTTCATTAAAGGTTAGAAAACGTACCGGATTGGCTAACATAATGTATTTGTATTATATTTAAACTTTCTCAATAATAATACCCAATCACATCAAATTCTTTTTACGTTATGCTCAAAACCATCGATATAAGCATGAAATATTATATTTTGTAAACAGAAATTAATATTTTTGAAATAAAATAGTTCAATAAATTATACTTATTCAATTTTTTAAAATGTTATAGTGCACGTCCTAAAATATAAACATTTAGCTTTAAATATGTGTATATACCGGGTGTCCCAAAATTGACTGATGGATTTTAAAGTTCAATAACTTGCAAACGGTTTAAAATTCAATAACTTGCAAACGGTGACAGCTATTAAATTTTTTTTTGCAGGAGGGTTATATATAATGTCATGAGTTTTTTTACCGTAATTTTTTATTTTAGATCGAATTTCACACAATAGATGGCGCTGACGGCGATCGAATGCCAGGTCGACGCCGAAACTAACCTCACTCAGCACTGATCACCTGGCCTTCAATCGCCGTCAGCGCCATCTATTGTGTGAAATTCGAACTAAAACCAAATATTACGTTAAAAAAAACTGCTGACATTATACATAAACCTCCTGCAATTTTTTTTTTTTAAATAGTTGTCACCTTTTGCAAGTTATTGAATTTTAAAATCCATCAGTCATTTTTGGGACACCCGGTATATGTATAATCAAAATTGAGACTACTTCATAATTCAGCATACAGCATTAAAACATACATATTTATTGTTGCTAACATTACATATATTAATAATAAAATTATTTTTTTAAGTATTAGAGAGGTAACTGATGCTTTTTTTTCCAGCAACAAATGTACATGCATTTAAGAAACTTTCGGTAAATATTTAAGTCTGTTAAATGAAAAATTAACTGCTTCCGTTTGTTACCGTTATTTCAATGTGTCAGAGAATATTTTGTTCTTTATTTGGCTAGCAATTATGGATATTGATCCAATAGGTTTTTTATTGTTTTTTTTAAATT
This sequence comes from Maratus speculifer, assembly GCA_964019185.1. Classification (NCBI taxonomy): domain Eukaryota; kingdom Metazoa; phylum Arthropoda; class Arachnida; order Araneae; family Salticidae; genus Maratus; species Maratus speculifer. The sequence goes on from OZ025293.1 coordinate 181,788,209, forward strand.
TATTATCTCTTGCCAATCAAAATATGAAAATAAAAGACACATTTCTTTTTTAAATAATGATATCACATTTATCTTTTATTTTTATCAATGATAAAACGATTATGGATTGTACGATTTTTTAATCACTTATTAATCGTAATTCTAGGAAATTTGATGTATGCTTACACTTAGATTTGCAGTATTCAAAAGTTTATTTTTATTTTGTAATTATTTGTTTTCTACCTTATGAATCTATTCCAAATTTTCATGATATATCCATATACATATGTGATAAATCATATATCGTGATAAATTTAAACTTTCATGATTCTTTAACCCCATATTTATACCCCAATAAGTCAATGTAATTATATCTTGAGATAGATTTCCAAATCAAAATAGAATTATTTGTGAGGAATTAATGTCAAAATAAGGAATTAATGTCAATACTTAAACTTACATGTGCTAATAGCAAAAATCTGATAAGAAATAATGCTACCTTATCTGAAGCGATCACCAGTTATCAACAACTACCACTTAAACCTCTTCTCTCACGAATGAATAATATACATGCAACAGCTGAATACTCTTCAGTTTGCAATACAGATGCTAGTGCTAGATTTTCTGGATCATGGTCATACACGAACGTAATTATGTTTATATTATAAATACTTTTTAATGCCTTTGTGCTTGCTCAGACATACGTTTTCATTAAAAAATGTCGACAGCAGATCCTTCTTTTGAGTACAAATTGACATGTTCGAGGAATACATCACAGCACAAATGCTGAAACTCTAATGCTGAGGCTTTGATTTGCTGTTAAATACCACAAAATTATTTTTTTACTGCCTTTCTCATTCAAGATACCAAAAAGTCTTAATGTATAATTTATAATACGAGCAAAAATTCTGCGCGTGTGTCTATGTAAATTTTTTATTTAAGACGGCTCTAACGATTTCGACTGAATTTTATATTCTTCCGTTTTCAGGAACGAGAAGATCATTGACCTAACTCATATGTTTGATAAAATTAGATTAGTGGGTCATTTTGATTCACTATGGGTCAGGGTAAAGCTAATTACATATAGAAACGTCACGAAGGATTTCGATTAAAATCTTCATATCCAACCATTTTCGCACACGAGAAAATTATTGGGGTATGTCACATATTCAAGAAATTTCGATTAGTGGGTCACTTTGGGGTGAATGCGGGACAAACTACTTTTATCTAAAAAATGGCTCTAACGTTTTGACTACACTCTCAGAAATACATTCTTTAATTCACAAAAATATTCCTAGCAGGTCTGCGACAAGTATGTTTCCAAGATATGATGAAATTTCAGTTCTTATTTTTTTCCGTTCTAGGGCAGAAAATTTTCGTAATCTGAAAAAGATCTACTTGGCTCTGAACCAGGAAGCACGCGTTTCGAATGGAGCATCTTAACCACTCGGGAATCTTTTTTTTTTTTTTTTTTTTAGCTTGATTGAACTACTATATGTTTTTGATATGTTGTTTGTTTATAATATATTTTATATGCGATATTTTTTTAATACTCTAAAATATAAATTCCAAATAAGTTTAAATGAATGTGAAAATTGCTACTTTATAAAATTCAAAATCCTTATTTCTGTTTGTTGTTAGATAAATCAGCAATTTTCAACTGATTTCTTGTCTTAAGATGTGGCAAGATGTTTCAAGACTCTTAAACATACACTGTAAAAAAAGTCATTTATTTTACAGTAAAAAATGCTGGCAATATGGGTGCCAGCAGATTTTGCAGTTTATTTACTGCAATTTTATTGTTTTAGAATAAACAGTACCTTTGTAAATTTGCAGCATTTTTTCTATGAATTTTACAGTCATTTTGTTTTTCATATTTCAAGAAAATTTGTATTATTTCTTCATTTTTTGCTGTTGATTTTACAGAATTCTTAACAAAATAATTGTAAATTTTTAGCCTTTTTTTTTTCGGTAGATAAGTATTTGTTTATTCAATATTCCCTGTAATATCTATTTTCTTTGAATGTTTTTTTTTCTTTTTATTATATCATGAGATGTCTTTTAAATAAAAAGGGCACTAAGTATTATCTTTATATTTACTTATATCATTGATTTAATAGCATTTTTATACACATGTAAGACACAAATTTCGCACCACAAAATAAAATAAGAAATAAAATAATTTAATGTATTAATAATAATAATAATAATAATAATAATAATAATAATAATAATAATAATAAAATTTAAAACTATTGTAACATATTGTAACTATTGTAATACTATCTTTGAATAATATTTGCTTGAAGTGCGTTTTCAATCTCAGTATACGCTTTTACATTTGACATCATATATATATATATATATATATATTACAGGGCTGCACAAAAAAATTCAAGTGCAATTCTCCTTATAGCGGGAATTGCTTAAGGGGGATTTTAAACTGTCTTATGTATTTCCTAACTGAGCAGACTTTTTGCATGTAGTTTTTAGATACAAAACTATGTACTGCTCAAAGAATTAGGATTATTGACCGATTGTAGATGGGAACAGCTGAAATTGGGTTTTCGAACATGTTATGTATTTCCATGGGATTGAATCAGATATAATATTATAACTTATTAAATATGCAGTTTAGTTACATTATTCTGAATGTGTTGAAAAGTGAATTATAAACTATTCTTGAAGAATTATTATTTTTTTCTAGTCGAGAATACAAAGCACGGTTTTAAACTTTATGATTAGTGTCAGCAAGATTTGCTAAATCCCGATTTGCACCCCAAAAATATTTAACAAAACTACTTAATCGATTAACCCAAGTTATCTGTATGTGTTTGTGTATGTGGTTTGTATATATGACAATTAATTTATTATCCCGAGAAAACTCGGCTGTGGCACATTATGTCATTACGATTTGTTTTATAATTTTTTATTCGGCCTAAATATAATGAAATAAATTACATATTATTAAATTATATGTCATATTTGATTGACAGTTTTCAAAGTATTATTATATGAAATGCAAATGAGGAAATTCAATGATTTGGTTGAAAAAAAATGTGATGATATGGTGTAGTTTTTTTTTTTTTTTTTTTTTTTTTTTTTTGTTGTTGTTATTGTTGTTAAGGGAAATGTTTAATTGCAAGCGTTAATGCAATAGATTGCTTTATGATTTTGCTTATCCCAACACTTAAGAGGAATTTGTACAGCAGGGGTGGGGGGGGGGGGGTGAAGGAGTGTTCGAAGTTTTAAGTAGTGCAGTCGATGATATCCTCCTGTTGGCGAATGCAGTTGTAGTTTATCCTAAAATTCGATTTTAAAAACCTTACGCTTATAAAACAATGAACTTTATTTTTTGTAGTTTTTCATATTTAACAACCTGATAATTTCTTGTTTTAATTTTTTTACATAGATACAGAGTGTCCAGCAAATAACACTCTGATTTCAAAATTAAATTTCTCAAAAACAAAGGTCAATAGAATTATGCAGTAAACGGCTTGTTTATCAGGTAAGCTGTAAAAATCTTATACAAAAGTTTCGAACGGTAAATATTTTGAAAAGATTGTGTTCTGACTGCAAAGAATGTTTTGATTTGACATGTTTCTTGCTTTAGATTGCTGCCAGAGAATGTGTTTTTCGGCTTAAAGTGCCATATTTCATAGTTTTTTTAAATTAAATTTTTGAAATTTCGATATTCTAAAAATTTACTTCGAAAAATCTTTAAAATATTGCACTGTAAGCTGAAAAATTATTTCTCTATAGGCAATCTAAAACAAGAAAAATGTCAAATCAAAGCATTCTATGCAATCAGAACGCAATTTTTTCAAAATATTCACTATTTGAAATTTTTGTATAAGATTTTTACAGCTTACCTAATGAAAAAACCGTTTATTGCATATTACTATCGATCTTTGTTTTTGAGAAATTAAATTTTGAAATCAGGGTGTTATTTGCTGGACTGTTAATTAATTAGAGTAAAACTCAAAATACATTTTTATCCATTTTTGTAATGACATATGTATATGGCTCTTACATCACATTTTATATGAAAATTTATTTATTCACACATTTTGCAAGACAGAATCGCTAGGTCAATAATTATTTAAGTACTTAGTACTGAGGTGGGAAAATTATTACAATAATTGGGAAATTTATAATAAAATCTTGTTATTTCACAGATATAACACATTTAATATTTATTTTGTATTCCCTTGTTTTTTATAAAAGAACTGATATGTTTTGACTAACTTTGTATGCATTTTTGACAATTAATTTGTATTTCGTTGTCACGGTGCCAAATACCGATGAGTTCTTCTATCAGATCATTCTTGTATGTGATAATGTATTTCTTTATTTTTTTCTTTACAGTGGTCCAAAGATTCTTTATGAGATTCATATCTGGACTGTTTTCAGGCTATGGAAGTGTTTTTATATTTTTTTTTTATCTAAAAATTTAGTCACAAATAAAACTTTATGGGACGAAGCTCCATCATGCATGAATATGAAGTCTTCACTTGGAAACCAGTCTTCTAATTGCGGAATTAGTCTTTGTTCAAGCACTTTTTTATTCTTACTAATCCATTATGCCTTCTACAACGTTTAAACACTAGTACCTTGAAAAGGCCTCATATTCCAAACCATTAATTTAGTTGGATGTTTAACCGTTTGTGCAATACAATTTAGTAAAATTCTTCACTGGTACTTCTGCTGACATACTGACTGCTTTCTTTTGATATCATAAACATTGATTCATGGGAAAAACGCACCTAAAAGATAAAAAAATTCTTAAGATATGAAATTTATAGGGAACTATTCTTATAAAGAAAATTTTAATCAAATTTATAAACAGTTCTCTATCTTTAGTCAGTATGAAAAAAATATGATTTCAAGAAAAGAAATGAACAACTTAAGTTCAACTGGTTAAGGTAAAATTGATATTTCTCACCTTGCTCCAACCATTTCCGTATTTTTCTTGCACAGCTTTTGTCAAACAAGCGCCCCTTCTTTGCCATAGCAGATGTGATTTTAGCCTTTTTTTCGAGAACGATGAGCACTGAGTCCAGCTGAGAAAAGTTTTCTACTGATAGAAGAATCATATATATTTGCTCCATATGCTTGCAAAGAGATTTTTAGTTTATGATTCGTTGCTCTTCTGTTAGCTTAAGCAATTTGAATTATTTTTCCTTTTTGTTCTTGCAGTAAATTTACTTTTCTTTCTGCATTTTCCTACTCTAGAATTTTCCTACTCACATTTAGAGTCCAAAGATCTTTTTATTCCTCACATACTTGCGAATGTATTGCCTTTTTAGCAATTTTGTGCAATGTACAGTTATTTTTTTGGTTGAGACACTTTACCATCACAGCTAGTTCTCTAGGTAAAATGTCGCTTGTTATACCCATAATCACACAATAATCCTTTGACAATAGAAAAACAGCTACCATTAAGTATAAACTATGCAAAACAACCAAAAGATTTGTCTTAAGAATAAAATAATACTGATACAAACTCAAGAAAAGAATGAAAATACTTGCCCAGCAAGCAAACAGTTTTAAAATTTTATTTTTAATTTGTTTGTTAATTCAAAAAATTCTTTATACACAGTAAGCAATTTGATTACTTTAGATCAAATACTTTTCTTTTTAAGAAATGGCAACATTTAACAAAATCAAAATTATATCCCAAAAACTATTCTAAAGGAGTGAAGAATTGACTAGAGAAACAGATAAAATTAATTTTCATTAAACATTGCAAGTTTATACAATATTAATCATGAAAAACTGAAAAAAAAATCACAATTATTCTAATAATTTTCACACGTATGTCAATAAAGTTTCTGAAGATTTCGATCTATTTATATTTAGAAAATGCTAATTTTATTTATATTGGATCATTTATTAAAACGACATTTTTCATCTTTATAAAATATATTTATCAAAATTAAATATATTATGTAAATATCATAATTAAAAAAATGCATATATTGCAGCTCATTAAAATCGATTTTTATGGCGATTAATGTACTATACCTTTTTAATTTAATGTCACGTACGTGTAATTTTGTTGACTCACTTCGGGCATTTTAAATAGCCTGTAGACTTTTCAGGTTTTTCTATTTTAGAAGTATAAGTTGTGCACAGAAACAGCGAATTTCCAGGCACGCCGGGAAAATAACGGATTAGAGAAGGCGTGGTTCTCTGATTTGCAGAACAGCTCGTCCATACTGATGGACAGTCGAACACGTGAACAATCTCTCATGGAAAAGAAAAAAAGAAAAATATTCAGCATATTGTACCTGATTTTTTTTTTTCCACCCATTTTCTTTTGCCAAATCTCTTTCATCTGGAATGTTACACATCAGAATAAATTCTTTAAAATGTTGCTTTCTGTATTTCATTAATATATTAATTCAAAGACGTCGTTTTTTCCAGTTAAAGAAAACTACGATATTTAATAGCTAGTGATCTATTCACTTAACTTTTCACTCACTCATTTAAACATTGAGAAAAAAGAATGTGAAACTTTCATTCTCCCCTTCTCCTAACCCTTAGCAACTTTAAAATGCCAATAGTTCAACGGAAATTATTTTTAATAGTTTCATGTTGATTACGACACAAGTTTGTTTTTTTCCGTAAAATTATATCCGACCATGCAGGATTACAATATTAGCTATAAATTTTGTTAAATTTTCCATAAATAGACTTTTCTTCGAAAACTTTTGAAAAACAAAATATCCTTGAAAATTACCACACGACACCATGACTATGTTATACTAAGGCACAGTGTAATGCATAACGTGCCAAACCGGCGTTTTCTCCAAAGAAAAAAAAAACTCATTGGAATTGACGCTCCTACTGAGACCGGTATGCCGTCTGTGTGCATCCGAAGTTTGACAGCAGAAACAGAAATTTGCCAACAAAAAGAAAAAAATGGCACTCTTTAATTTTTTTCGGGAAGGGGGGGGGGTGAGTGGGGTAAAAGAAACAATGCAATTTCAAAGTGCTATAAAACAATAGTGATCATTATTAATTGTTAGCAATTATTAATATTGTTTCAATAGTTTCAGAAGACTTTTTAAATTGCACAGTTTATTAGATATTTGTTAAATTTTTGTTTTATTAAGAAATCTTAATTTTGTTATGCATATTAGCTGCAAAGCCCAGATTAGCCAGAAGTATTGAAAATGCTAATAGTATGTTTGTTAGAACACAAACTAGCCGAATTTTGTTCATCTAAACGCTTCCATATTGTCAATTCTTTCTATCAGTTTTTTCAAATTTATGCGAAAAGCACAATTTTTACCCACAGTTCTAGGACGTTCATCTACGCTAGTCTAATAATATAATACGCTAATATGGCGATTCCGGGTTTACCCTCATCTTCGAGAAAAGCAACTTATAGCTCTCACGTTACAAATAAGTATTTAGATACCATAAGTATGCTAACTGTTCAACATATAGAAATATATACATATTCTGCATTGTATCACAGCTGTTCTGCTTCTTTTTCTCCAAAATCTTCAAAACTATCCAATTATAATATTTTAAATTTCAAATAAAGAATAACTGATAGCAAGCTATTATGCACTGAAAAAAAAATATACCTCCTTCAACTAGAATGAATAGTTAGTCACTTTCTGAACACCTAAACTAGAACTATAGATGAAGAATCTATGCGAATAGGTTAAACAACTAAGCTGAATAGATGAAATAACATACCATTTCTAGTCTCTCGTTTTCTTGGTGACAAAACGATATTGAATCATTTCAGTAACGAGAAATACTCGCTTAATTTCGGGAATGGTTTCATAAACTAGAATTATAGTTTTTAAATCAAAGCTCTTGTGTTCGCATTTATTTGTAGAGATTTTTAAATAAATTGGACAACGAGATTATGGGAAAATGCTTGGGAATTCTAGTAGGAGACTAGAATTCTAAAGCTAAGTGAGTTAGAATTTATAAGGATGACATGGAACTATTTTTTCTAAAGCCACAATTTAGATTCTAGATGCCAGAACTATATTTTTCTCTCAGTGTGAGCAACGGATAGCAAGATATAAATAAACCAACACTATTTTAGAGGCGTCATCTACTCAAAATCTGCAGGACTTAATGACATAATTCGATATCTATTTTTGAAGCTTCGGTTATGTGATTTTAGAATTTTGTTCAATATAAATAAAATTAATGTTATAATTTAAATTTTGTCTTATTTAGTTTCAAGAGATTAACACTTACCCGCTTATTATTTTCTTTTAATTTTTTGTTTGCATTATAAGTAAAAAGAGATTTTTTCCCCCTGCAGATGTAATTTATTTATGAGGTTTTTGTATCACTGAAAATTATTTTTTCACATTCTCTTATTAAATTGCAATTTTATTTTCCCTATAAAGTAATGTTTGAATGTTACGACGTTAAAAATAAAAATTTTATCTGTATTGATTTAATTAATATCTGTAGTGCATAGTGTTATATACGTTTACATTTTAATAACATTTTATAAGAAACATATATTTTTTTTTTTTTTTACAATGCAATTAAATTTCAATGGGACGTAAGTTAATTTCCCAAGAATTGATAAAATTGAATTAAAATTTTACGAAAGAAATAATACAAATAAAAATTTTCATTTTTTTTATGCCCAGTGAAATTTTAAAGTTATATAGCACGTATATATTATGGTGTTCAGTAGCTGCCAACATAAGATTGTGAAATCTTAATTCTAATAAATCTAATTTTTAATAAATTTGTATTCGAATGTAATAATAAGAAAAGCTCTACCACCTCGACCTACAGACGCAGGTAGATTTCGAAGATAAATACTAATTTCATTGAAGAAAAAAAAAACAGATTAGAGATAAATTTAGTTTAACGATTTTATCTAGTCGCTTTTGGGGAGTATTTCATTTTAAAAAGCTTTATAAGTATCATGTTGTTACGATAATTTCTTCTATAACCACTATGCATTTTTAATTTGTTATTGCTGAAAGAATTGGTCCTATCCAAAACTTGTCAATATAAAATTGTAGATAATATAAGGATTTATAATAAATTTAATTTGATTTGATAGCTTGAGAATTATCGAAGTTATGATTTTTTTCTTCCAAAATCCTATTTTTTCACCCTTTGAGTCCATTTTTAATTTTATCAAAAATATGCCATTTATAAATTTTTGGTCCTTTCTCTATAAGTAACAAGAACATTAAACTGATTTAAAGTGTACAATAATTAAGGAGTTATGGGTTTTTTTTTTTTCTGTTTTTACAAAACTCTTTCTTGTTGCTACCAGCTTGGCTCGATTTTGAATTTTAACAAACTTGACCGAAATTTTCTGTCACTTGATTTTATATATCAGTTTGGAAGAGATTTGTGCAGAATGATAGAAATTATCGTGCCTATAAAACAGTTATATATGTATATATATATAACCATTAATTCTTTACAATATAAACCATTTGAATTTAACAGAAAAAAACATATAGCATGAGGAAAAAATTAAATAAAATGAATACAAATGGAATTTGTCGAACCAAAACAGAATTATCAAGCCCCAAATACTTTGGAACTACAAATGAAGTGTGGGGTCTCATCTTCGTGTTAGCCATGAAAAAACTAAATAATACGAATTAGGGGCTACCAACACACATAAAACCAAAATTAAAAGAAGGAATAACATCAAAAACAAGGTACAGCAAAATTATTAAATAGCATAGAAAAATGAAAAGGGGGAAAAATATAAATAATTATCGTACACATGATAATAATAAATTAATAAATAAATTAAAAGCAGAATAGTGTGATAACAGAAAAATTAAACCATACACCATAGTTTACCCTATTAAGATTTAAAACAAAAACATTTAATGTGAGTATGCTAAGCTAAACACAATATCTTAATTTAAGATAATATAAGATTTAAAAATGGCTAATTAATATATATACCCTATACACTTAGATAGTGTTACAGGTCTCTCATTTATTAAAAGTTAAGTGCAAATTAATAATGTAAATTAATAAAATTACATTAATATAATTGATATAACTATACAATTATCCATACATTAGTGTGAAACTTCCATTACAATATGTTTTTAATTTAATAAATGCATTTCCCACTCTCTTTTTTTTAAATTAAATTAACCATTGCATATTATCCAGACAACGGCGCCCTCTCCGTACTCTAACATCTATCCACCCAGCCATCCTATTATATACATTTTTTATATATTTTTTACATTTTTTATTTTTTTATAATTATTTTTATGTTTTAATAATTTTGTCAGGTCCTGATAGCACCTGTGCTAAAGAATGGAATTTCTACTATTTCTCTATTTCAATATTTCGTATTGTATAGTTGTGTACAGAATTTCCAAGGTGACATTCCTTCTTTGAAGAAAGGGGAATTGCCAGGTAATCCAATGCAGGTGGTGTGCTGGAGGAAGAGAAGATTGCTGACAGGCATGTCCATCTGTCAGTGAGGTATGCAGATGATCAGGGGATAAGCAACATGTGACTAGGCAAGAAAGGAGTGGGGGAATGTACCCAATGAGGAAGCTCCAGAGGGGGTTGGCATTTGTGTGACCCCGTGAGTTGAGAAGGGCAAGTTTGTCTCAGAGAAGTCATTCCGTTCCTGGGTCTCGTACCTAGAAGGTGTATGCCAGAGGTTCTGGTAAAGTGTGCTCTGTGTTGTAGAGCGTAAGGCAGTGTGTTTTTCTGGTGAGCAAAGGACACAGACGTCCTAGTGTTTAGTGCTCTGAGCCAAGTATACTTGTGTTGGGTGACTCAAGGTTGAGCTTCGGTAAAGTGAATTTAACGGGTATTGAGTGTGAGGTGGTAAGTGTAATTGGAATAGTACACAGCCAATCTTTACTGTATCTAATTTAATGTTGAACCGGATCACCTATATCCGAGTTGTAATTGTATATATTTGTAAATAGCGTATTTAGTGTGTACATATATTCTTAATAAACTGATAATTCAGTTACCTGACGGCGTAAGTCTTCATTTACACAAACCTCACAGTGGGTGACCGATATCACCTAGTAATATCGGTGGTGGCAGCTATATCTACCACGGACATTATTCAAAGTTGTGTGGAAAGAGAGGAACGTCCGACAAATTGTTGGCAGCGTCGGGATAGAATCGCCTGAAACCAGTGACCAGCGAGCCAGCAGTGTTGCAGTCTGTTAATGCCGGAGTATCCAGTGGAATTCTTGCGTGTTAATGCCGGAACGTGCTAAAGTGTCGTGCCATATCGTCGAGGGTGTACTAAAGTATCGTGCCGGGTCGTCGGCTGTATGCTAAAGTGTCGTGCCATATCGTCGAATGTGTGCTAAAGTATCTTGCCGGATCGTCGAGTGTGTGCTAAAGTGTCGTGCCGTATCGTCGAGTGTATGCTAAAAGTGTTGTGCCTGTGCCGTATCAGTATTAGAAAAAACTGAACTGTTGTGCCATATTACCGCTACATCGTGGAACTACCTGTGATTAGAAAAGTACCCCAGCAAATAAAGTATAAGGTAAGGTGTTTTGATCATATCTTTCTACTGACATCTCGAACCAAAATTCGTTGTTGTATAATTAATAGTAATTTAAGTAAATTGTCTATATTATTTATGTATTTTATCAATACTTCCTACCTATAAAGTGCTAATAACCATATTGGCTATTATTTTAAGGAAAGGTCATAATAACTTGAGCTAGTATTGGCTTTCTCTATATATTTTCTTTACTAATTGTGTTAATAGTAGTTGGAAGGAATAATTAAATTTATGTAAATTTAAATTATTGTTAAAGTAATATTTAAATGAAGCAATAATTTTTAAGTTTGAAGAGTGTATAATAACATTTGCTTAGAATTTTAATTGGCCAATAGTAGAAAAAAAAAAGGCTCAAAAGAGAGCCATACTGAGGCAAAATAAAAGTGAAGATTTTCAGTATATTTGTTTTAAATGTGAGAACCAGTGTTGAATTCGGAAATATTTTAGTGTGGATAATTGTAGACATTTATATATGCATGTTTTACAATTTTTCTTTATGTGGATTTTCTTGATTGACACCAATACCTCTATTCAATTTCAACGTATCAGTATTATTATGTAAATTGTATGTTGTTATCTAAGTGTATAAATTGAAATCTATATTGCATAGTGGTCAAATTGAATTACTATTTTACCTTTTGTTTTATTGGAAGTGTACTGTGTGTGATAGCAATGGTTGAGGAAAATAAGAGTATTCAGTAGGTTAATTAGAAATTAAATGCATTGATTATCTGAAGGGTATTAATTAGTATAATAAGTGGGGTATATATGTACTAAGTTAGAAATTTAGGAAATATTAATTTGGTAGATTTAACTATTCTTGTGGGGTGGTAATAACAATCGGTGAAGGTATGGCTTTCTTATTGAAACTAAAAAAGGTTGATCTTCAGGGGATAGCCGAAGAATTGGGTGTTGAATTCGCGGAAGATGATACCAGAATTCAGCTTAAGAAAAAGATAATGGACAGTGATGGGTATGACGAGGGGTTTTTAAGGAATTATCTGACGCTATTGTTGCAGAACGATTAGAACAGGAAAAATTAGAACGCGAAAAGTTAGAAAAACAGGAAAAATTAGAACGCGAAAAGTTAGAAAAACAGGAAAAATTAGAACGCGAAAAGTTAGAAAAACAGGAAATGTTAGAACGCGAAAAATTAGAAAGAGAAGAAAGGGTTGAAAAATTAAGGATGGAACATGAATTAGAAATGGAGAGACTAAGGGTTCAAGGATCGGCAAATAATTCTAATGTTTCTAGGGAATCTAATAATGAAAGTAACATAGAAAAATTGATCAAAAGTGTTAAAACTCTATAATCAAAGTACCAGAAGGGACTGAGGGATGGAATTTATTTTTTAACAGCTTAGAAAGGGCATTCAAAACTAAAAATGTACCGGAAAATCAGCAGGCCGAAATTCTACTAAATATGTTAGGAGATAAGGCAGATAATTTGTAAATTTATACCACTACGAAACAAATGGAGAATTATGAGGAGTTAAAGGAGTTAGTTCTAACGGAACATGAGCCGACACCGAAGGCGTGTTTGGAAAATTTTAAGAAAGCTAGGACGAAAGTTTTTGACGAAAGGAGTTTCAGAACGAAACTCATGTATTATTTGTATCGCGTTTAATAGCGACGTGGGAAAATTATTGTCAGATTAGAGGTGCAGACTCTTATGAAAAGGTCAACCAGCTAATAGTTACTGATGAATTAGTAAGTACGTTAGATGAGAATACCGCGTCATATTTTGGGTTAACTCATCAAGGTAAATGGTTAGAAACTTCTAAAATTGCTAAAGAATGTGACAATTATTTTGACGCTAAACATAAGTCTTACGCCGTTACGTATAAAAGTTTTAAAGGTAAAGATAGGCACGTAAACAATGAAAAAATGAGACCGAGGGAGGATAGCAAAGTTAGTAATAATTGGAGGCAAAACGGGAGTAATGAGACTAATTCTTTTTCGGATAGGAAAATAGATTTTAAGAAGCCTAGTGGTGCTTCAGCTCCTAAATGCTTTAAATGTAGTTTGAGAGGGCATTACCAACGTTTTTGTAATAAAGTGGGCAATGAGAGAAATAATGGTAAAAAAGGGCGAGATCCGAAAGCGGGTGTACATAAGATTTTGGTAAAAGAAAGCAAAGAGTTACCTAATGGAGCTATTGTGGCGAGAATATCGGCAAAGGCCGAACAAAGAACTAATGTTATTGGCGAGAAATTAAATAAACTTCAGAAAATTGAAGTTAGTGTAAATGGGCAAAAAGCAAAGGGATTGGTTGATTCTGGATGTGAAATTAGTGTTGTTCATAAAGATTTGGTGCCGGAAGAGAAATTAAAAGGAGCGGGTAGTATTTATTTACAAGTGTTATTCGGTGAAGCAGTTAAATCGCCGTTGGTTAAACTACCGTTAGCTATTCCGCAATTCGGACAAACTAATATAATTCATCAGGAAGTACTTTGCGCAGTGACTGATAATATTAATGAGCAAGTAATTTTACATCCCGAAGTGATTAATGAGTTGTCAGGTATCAACCGCGAAGAGCCATTGCTAGAGGCCCAAAAATTAGAAAGTTCAGAAATTATTATTCATAATTCGAGTGAAAAGGAAGATATGAATAACGATAGTTGTAATGTTTACGCAATAGAAGCGAGTTCGAAAAATGTACAAAGTCAGAAACCAGAAAAAACGGAAGTGGAGAAAGATAATAAAGCTATTGTTAGCAATTCAGATATGTTTAAGGAATCCCAATTAGAATGTAAAGAGTTAGAGAAAGCTTGGGAATTAGCTAAAATGGATAAGGGGGATTATTATATTGTAAATGGCTCATTATATCATAAAGAGAAATTGTTAGGCGAAACTATAGCGCAATTAGTAGTACCCAAAATAAGGCGAGAAGAAATCCTAAAATTAGCGCATAGTTCCGTATTTGGAGGGCATCATGCAGCTAAGAAAACTTTACAGATAATCAGGTATTCATTTTATTGGGAGGGGATGGCGAAAGAAACTAAACAATTTTGTGAGTCATGTTTAGAGTGCCAATTGACTAGAGGGGTTAAATTATAGAGCTCCTATTTCCCCAGTGTCGCGGCCGGAACTTCCATTTCAGGTGGTTAATGTTGATTTAATTGGGCCTATTGATCCTAAAAGTTCACAAGGGCATCAGTATATACTAACCTTAATTGATCAGCATACCAGGTGGGCGGATGCGATCCCTCTAAAAAGTTTAACTGCGAAAACCGCGTGTGATGCGTTACTTCAAATATTTATGAGGACAGGAATTCCAAATGTAATTGCCTGTGATAATGGAACCAATTTCACTGCCGACTTAACGAAAGAATTTGAGAAAAGGTTAGGTGCTAGTCCAAGATTTTCGACCCCACAGTATCCACAGTCTAACGGGCTTGTGGAACGATTTAATCAGACTCTTAAACGTATGTTACATCATTCTATTAGAGAAGAAGGAAAAAAGTGGCATGAACAAATACCATTTGTATTATGGGCGTATAGGGAAGTCCCAAAATCTACGACGGGAATCGCACCTTTCCAATTATTATATGGTAGAGCGCCGGAGGGTCCTTTATCGATTCTCAAGTCATCATGGGCAGGAGAAAATAAGGGGGCGCAGTTAGATACTACGCCGATTCATGAGTATCTGAATAAACTTAGGGGACGTTTAGAAAGAGCCGCAAATGAGGCAAAATTATCGTCCGAGGTGCAACAAAATAGAATGGCGTATCATTATAATTTAAGGTCAAAAGAAAGATCGTTTGACGTAGGCGATAAGGTAATATTGTTAATTCCAGATTCAACTAATAAGTTATATTCTAGGTGGCAAGGGCCGGCAACCATAGTCGAAAAACGAAATCAGCATTCGTTTATAGTTGAGTTAGCTGACGGGAGTAGGAAGCATGTGCACCAAAATAAAGTAAGAGGATTTATTGCTAAATGTAATATAGTTAATATTGTTTTCAAAGGTGATGAGGAATTTGGAGAAGTTGGGGAAATTCCTATTTTGAACCGGGATCAAGAGGTAGAACGGGATATAGAGAGGCTCGAAATAAAAGGGTTATCTAACAATCAAGTTAAAGATATAAAGTCTATTTTGAGGGAGAATAAAGAGGTGTTTATGGGTCCTGTACGACCAGCGGATGTACGAGAACATCGTATTGATCTTAAACCGGGGGTGGAAAGGAAAAAGCCAAAGTTATATAGTGTTCCGGTAGCTTATAAAGAGGAAGTAGATAGGCAGATTAGAAGGAGTTATTAGGATTAGGCAGGATTTATTAGAATTAAATCTAATCGAAGTGTCAAATGCTGAAATTAGCCATCCAATTGTTTGCGTGGCGAAAAAAGACGCAACTGTTAGGCTTTGTATAGACTATAGAGCTTTAAATTCGGTAACTCAGGTGCCAACCTTTCCGATGAAAGATTCTCACGAAATCATGTATACCGCAGGGGCGGCTAAATATTTATCATCGATTGATTTATTGAGAGGTTATTGGCAGATTAAAATGGCAGAGGAGTGTAAACATTTGACAGCTTTTACAACGCATAATGGAACTTATCAGTGGCGTACAATGCCTTTTGGATTATCAGGGGCGGCTGCCACGTTTCAGAAAGATATGAATGAGGTTCTTCAAGGTCATCGGAGGTATGCGGAAGCATATATTGATGATGTCATCATTTTCTCCGACACCTGGGAAGAGCATTGTGAGCATGTTAGGGCTGTCATTGAAGGAGTTAAAAGCAGAAATTTTACGATTAGGCTAGACAAATATAAATTTGGAGAGAAATTAACTAAGTTTTAGGTCATGTAATTGGGGGTGGAACGCATGCACCTGATGAGGAGAAAATAGGAGCAATAAGGGATTTAAAAAGACCAAAAACTAAAAAGGAAGTTAGATCTGTTTTGGGATTAATGGGATTTTACCGATCTTATATTCCAAATTATGCCGAAATTGCTATACCTTTAATCGAATTGACTAAAGGGAAGGTTAAAAATACTGTACCATGGGATGAAAGAGCAGAAAAAGCATTTGATACTCTTAAAGATGAGTTATGTAAAGTGACGAGTTTGGCTACACCTATCGTAGGCCGGGAATATCAGCTCCACGCAGATGCTTCCGACCTGGCAGTAGGATGTTGCCTTACTCAAAAAGATGAAAAGGTTCAGTATAAACCGATAGCTTTTGCCAGTCAGAAATTGTCAGGGGCTCAGCGTGCTTGGCCGAGTATAGAGAAAGTTGTCCAGGCTTGGAGTGTTCTCTTCGGGTTGCGGAAGTTTGAAAAGTGGACCTATGGATCTCAAATTGAGATCATTACGGATCATAATCCATTAAAATTTCTCACCGAAACAACCCCAAGATCACCCAAACTCACTAGATGGGCTTTTGCCTTGCAACGCTGGAACCTGAGTATTTCTCATCGTCCAGGAGCTCAACATTTAAATGCTGACGCAATTTCTAGGCTACATAGAAAAAGCTGGGAAGAACAACCAGTTGTTAGCCCATCAGCATCAACGACCCAGTAGTGGACAACCTTAAAGGGATGTCGTCACACATTTAATTTTTTTTGTGCATGTGTTAATATTTTTTGATTTTTTTTTGTTTATAATATTGTATTAACATGTGTATTGTTTATGTAATATTAATATTGGTACAAGGTTCAGTAGATAGTGTTCAGACACCTGGAAATACCTATGTAATAAGCATAATGAAGAAATCTGTAAAGAGACTATTGAACTCTTCTGCGCTATTACTATATGTTTGGGGAAAATTAGCCCCTAAAAGGCATATTTTCCGCTAAGGTGGGGGGTATCAGGTCCTGATAGCACCTGTGCTAAAGAATGGAATTTCTACTATTTCTCTATTTCAATATTTCGTATTGTATGGTTGTGTACAGAATTTCCAAGGTGACATTCCTTCTTTGTAGAAAGGGGAATTGCCAGATAATCCTATGCAGGTGGTGTGCTGGCGGAAGAGAAGATTGCTGACAGGCATGTCCATCTGTCAGTAAGGTATGCAGATGATCAGGGGATAAGCAACATGTGACTAGGCAAGAAAGGAGTGGGGGAATGTGCCCAATGAGGAAGCTCCAGAGGGGGTTGGCATTTGTGTGACCCCGTGAGTTGATAAGGGCAAGTTTGTCTCAGAGAAGTCATTTCGTTCCTGGGTCTCGTACCTAGAAGGTGTAATTAGATGAGAAGAACATAAACATTTTATTCTATATAAATGATTAAGGAATATATTGCGATATATAGAATTTTGAAGGCAGGATTTAAAATTAGTAAATGTATTAACTTTAAAATTATATTCATTCCGTTTGTCATATATATCAGTTATTAATTTGTTTACTTTCAATATAATTTTAAGATCTAAAAAGTTGATGTTAGTATTAGATAGTAGGTTTTTTGTGATTTCTGGATTAGATGGATAATCTACTGGAAATTGAGATATACTGGTATTATCAGCACCAATTAAAATTATATCATCAATGTATCGATATAAATGTATTTTAATATTAAAATAGTTACGTTCATAATGATATAAGTCTGATAATATACTAGATGTACAACCACCTTGTGGTATACCAACTTTTTATATATATGATATGTTATCTTGCATTATAAAATTATTATAGATAATGAAATTTGTTAAAGTAAGAAAAAAATCAGCATCAATGTTCGTTGATAGATCCAAATCATGTTGATATTTTTAAATAGTGCATTTATTATATTATATAAATCTAATAAATCGATATTATTAAAAAGATCTTTGAAGGCATATGTAGTTATATTTTTTATAAATTTAAGATTTTTCAAAATATTGATCAGTTCATAACTATTCTTTATACAATGTGTATTATCACTGGTTTTTGTTATTTTATATATTTGATTAAGAATTTTTAAAAGAAGTTTGTAGCCGTATTATTATAAGTATTGCAACCAATTGTAACTGTTCTAAATTTAAAAGGATTCTTATAAAATTTGGGTATAAGAACTACATATGGATATTTAAAGTTAGTAGAGTTAATGTCTAATAATTTATAAAAACCTTTAATTTTAAGATTGTTTAAAATTATGTTATCATTAGTTTCTTAGAATTAGTTATTAAATGATATACTGAATTTTAGCATAATAGGTGATAATAGGATTTACATATAATTGCATAATTATTTGGAGATTCGTCCACATAAGTTATTACAAAGTTTTGTTGAAATTTAGTGATTTGCTGGAATAGATGCTTTGTATTTACATAATCCAGATGTGAAATTTTATATTTTAAAGCCTTAGTTAATTTATCAATAACTAAAATTTTTCATTGATTGAAATATTCAAGAGGTTTGTTGTAATATATTGCAATTTTATAAATATATACAGGGTGTTTCGCTACCAGACCGACAAACTTCTAGGGGTGATAGTAGACATAAAGACAAACATTATTAAATGGGAAACCATGGAGCGCAAACGTCTTCTGTAGGAGCTAGGGGCCATTAAAGTTTAAGGTCCAGAAATTCAAACGCTGATAAAAATTAGAAAAAAGGGTCGATTTGTTTGCGGTTTTCTCTAAAATCATTCTTTATATCACGATTTTTAATTTTTTTAATTTTAAAGGTTAAGTTCAAAAATTGTCGATAGAGGGCGCCTTAGACTTTAGAGTAACGAACAAATACTTTTTTGCCGTTATTTTGTGCATGGGGTTGAAATTATTCTAAAGTTTAGACTTTTACTTAAATTTTAAGCCCAAAATCGGAAACATGGGGATCGGTTAACTAGCGAAAATTTAACTGTGAACCGAGGGTGAGATTTTAAACGCACATAAACACTGGACAAACTAATCGATTTTGTTGCGGTTTGCGTGTAGGTCATTCCCTTGGTAATTAATTTATTCAAAATGACGCACAGCTGTGGTATCCTCATTTTTTCATAGAAGGCGCTTCCGACATATCTCCGATATTTCAATGGCCTCCTGGGTGTTTTACTACCAGACTATCATACTTCCAGGAAGTGTTAGGGATGGAAAAGCGACTCGGAATCACATAGGAATGTAACGTTGAAAATGTCTTTTTTGCGAGTTATGGTTAAAGGAAGCAGAAAAAAAAACAACAGAAACAAGCAAAAAAACAGAAACACGTTAATATGACATAAAACAGTTTGTTTAAAGGTTTTACTAGAAAAGATGTTCGAAATTACGACCAGAAGTAATTCGACATGCTTGACAGCGGCATCGCATGTAACTCCTCACGCTTTGAAAGATTCCTGGAATCTTTGATAGATTTCCGGAAGCTACAAAAATACGAGCTGCTAAGTCTTTAATTGATGGTACGAGATTCTCATACACCCAACTTTCATCTGACCCCAGCAGAAGAAGCTCATACTTGATAGATCCGGTGATCTAGCAGACCAATAAACCGGGCCACCACGACCTATCCACCGCTGTCCATATGTTACGTTGAGGTATCGGTGAACATCATTGGTAAAATGTGGAAGAGCCCAATCATACTGGAACCACATAGATCTGCGCAACGAGAGAGAAACTTACTCGCGCATTACCGTTCAGCTCCATCTACTGCAAGAAAATCGCAGCGCCATCTACTGTCGCTGTCAAGCTTGCCGGACTTTTCCTGGTCGTAATTTCGAACACTTTTTGCAGTAAAACCTTTAAATAAACTTTGTTCTGTCACTTTAACATGTTGCTGTTTCTCTGTTTGTTTCTGTTGTTTTTTTTCTCTGCTGTTTTTTAAACCTAATATGCAAAAAAGCAATTTTCAACGATACATTTCTATGTGATTCCGAGTCGCTTTTCCATCCCTAACACTTCCTGGAAGTATGATAGTCTGGTAGTAAAACACCCAGGAGTAATGCCATTGAAATATCGGAGATATGTCGGAAGCGCCCTCTATGAAAAAATGAGGACACCACAACTGTGCGTCATTTTGAATAAAATAATTACCAAGGGAATGACCTACACGCAAATCGCAACAAAATCGATTAGTTTGTCCAGTGTTTATGTGCGTTTAAAATCTCACCCTCGGTTCACAGTTAAATTTTCGCTAGTTAACCGATCCCCATGTTTCCGATTTTGGGCTTAAAATTTAAGTTAAAGTCTAAACTTTAGAATAATTTCAACCCCATGCACAAAATAATGGCAAAAAGTATTTGTTCGTTACTCTAAAGTCTAAGGCGCCCTCTATCAACAATTTTTGAACTTAACCTTTAAAATTAAAAAAATTAAAAATCGTGATATAAAGAATGATTTTAGAGAAAACCGCAAACAAATCGACCCTTTTTTCTAATTTTTATCAGCGTTTGAATTTTTGGACCTTAAACTTTAATGGCCCCTAGTTCCTACAGAAGACGTTTGCGCCCCATGGTTTCCTATTTAATAATGTTTGTCTTTATGTCTACTATCACCCCTAGAAGTTTGTCGGTCTGGTAGCGAAACACCCTGTATATATATACAGGGTGATTCCAAATTTTTTTTACAATAAAAGAGGGCTGATAGTACACATCAAGACAAACAATATTAAATAGGAGACCAAGGGTCCAAAACGTTTTCCTAAGGAAATAGCCGCCATTAATGTTTAGGGACCAAAATTTCAAATAAACATAAAAAACGGAAAAATCGGTCGATTGATTTGCGGTTTTCACTAAAATTATTCTTTATGTCGGCATTTTCTTGAAATTAAATCATAAAGATAAATTTCAAAAAATGCCGATAGAGGGAGCTTTAGACTTTGGAGTAACGAACAACTATTTTTTGCCGGTATTTTTTGCATCTCATGAAATGTTTTCGTAAGCTTAGACTCAAACTTAAATTTTGAGCTTAAAATCTGTAGTTGGGAGTGGTTAAGTAGCACAAACTGAGCTGTGTTCAGAGGGTTCAAATTTCAAATGATTATAAAAAACGGAAAAAGTGGTCGATTGATTTGCGGTTTTCACTAAAACTATTCTTTACTTGGGTATTTTCGTGAAAATAAATTATAAAGATAAATTTCAAAAAATGCCGATAGAGGACGCTTTAGATTTTGGAGTAACGAAACACTCTTTTTTGGCGTTATTTTTTGCATCTTATTAAATGCTTTCGTAAGCTTAGACTTGAACTTAAATTTTGAGCTCAAAATCTGAATAGCTGGGAGTGGTTAAGTCGACAAACTTACCTGTGTTCAGAGGGTTCAAATTTCAAATGATTAAAAAAAGACGAAAAAATTGGTCGATTGATTTGCGGTTTTCACTAAAACTATTCTTTATTTAGGTAAAATAAAGAATTGCTCAATTCGCTTGCGGTTTTTGCTAAAACTAATTTTTAAATCAGCAGTTTTCTTGATCAATCAGTGTTTACTTGAAAATAATTTTTAAAGATAAATTTCCAAAAATGACGATAGAGGGCGCCTTAGACTTTGGAGTAGCGTACAACTATTTTTAACTGTTATTTTTTTTTATCTCATTAAATGCTTTCAAATGCATAGAGTTAAATTTTGGGCTGAAATTCTGAATCGTTAGGAGCGTTTAAGTAGCGAAAAATTGAATTGTGTTCGAGGAGGAAAGAGGGTTAAATTTCAACTCCTGAACACACTTCAGTTTGCGCTTTTTAACTCCTCATAATGATTCAGGATTTGAGCTCAAAATTTAAGTTTAAGCTTTCGAGAACATTTAAAATGCTTTTGCAACCATTTAATTAGAACCAAAAAATAATGGTTAAAATGAATTGTTGGTTACTCTGAAGTTTAAGGCGCCCTCTGACGGAATTTTTTGAGATTTATCTTTAAAAATTATTTTCAAGAAGATACTGACTTAAAGAATAGTTTTATTTTAAACCGCAAACGAATCGACCAATTTTTCTATTTTCTATAATTACTTTAAATTTGAACCTCCCCCTCCCCCTTGAACACAGTTCAGTTTGTGCTACTTAACCACTCCCTACTATTTAGATTTTGAGCTCAAAATTTAAGTTTAAGTCTAAGCGTCCGAAATCATTTAAAGAGATGCAAACAATAACGGCAAAAAATAGTTGTCCGTTACTCCAAAGTCTGAAGCGCCCTCTATCGGCATTTTTTGAAATTTATCTTTATAATTTATTTTCACGAAAATACCTAAATAAAGAATAGTTTTAGTGAAAACCGCAAATCAATCGACCAATTTTTCCGCTTTTTTTAATCATTTGAAATATTAACCCTCTGAACACAGCTCAGTTTGTGTTACTTAACCACTCCCAACTACAGATTTTGAGCTCAAAATTTAAGTTTGAGTGTAAACTTACGAAAACATTTATTGAGATGCAAACATACTAGCAAAAAATAGTTGTTCGTTACTCCAAAGTCTAAAGCGCCCTCTATCGGCATTTTTTGAAATTTATCTTTATAACTTAATTTCAAGAAAATACCGACATAAAGAATAATTTTAGTGAAACCCGCAAATCAATCGACCAATTTTTCCGTTTTTTATGTTTATTTGAAATTTTGGTCCCTAAACTTTAATGGCGGCTATCTCCTTAGGAAAACGTTTTGGACCCTTGGTCTCCTATTTAATATTGTTTGTCTTGATGTGTACTATCACACCTCTTTTATTGTAAAAAAAATTTGGAATCACCCTGTATATATCTGTATCATAAGTAAATTGTTTTATTATAGAATTAATGTTTAATTTGGATGGAATTCTATACTTAGTACCAAAACCCATTATTTTTTTCAGTGTTAAATCATCTACAATATTTAGATTACCATTGATAATATGTTCATGATCATTATTAATGTATTTTTGTAGAGAGGGGTCATTGCATTTACAGGGGAAAGTACTATCAGTAGAAGTAGTTTTTGAGTACGAATTATAGTTAAATATCTTTCTTCCTATAGTTATTGGATACTTAAAAGTTTTTGATATTTGAATATTACTAAAAGGAAAATTGCAATTTTCATCATTTATTATAGATTTTATATTGATTTTATTAAATATTTGATTAGAAAAAGTTATTACCTATATATATATATATATATATATGGTTATGTGTGGGGCAACTGGGCTATGATTTTACAATGGGGCCATATGAAGATTCTAGCAATTCAGCTTCCAAAAGATAATGTTCATTTGAATTAAAGTTTGGACCGTTGTAAACGTGTTCCGTTAGGTTCACTCTATCAAACAGAAATTTTAAAAATTAAAATTTAACGTCTAAAAAAAAAAAAAAAAAAAAAAAAAAAAAAAAAAAAAAAAAAAAAAAGTCCAGTTACCCCATTTTTAAGGGGATGCATTTTAAGATTAATTAAATGTATGTGCATTCTGGATGAGTAAAAATTTTAAATTCGATATGCATGGCTATACAAAAGAATTCGTGACCATTACTCAGAATAAGTGGGAATTGCTTAAACGTGTTTTTAACATTTTCCAACAATGTTCAAAGTAGTTTATGAGTTAGATTTGTTTGTCTGTCTGTCTGACTGTCCGTGTTCTATATCACGTGAATTTAGTCTTATAGCCCTGAAATTTATAGATTTTTTTTGGATTCCAATATGGCATGTTCGGTATTTAAAAATGAATTGTTTGGCATTTACGGTTCATTTACAAATACACCCAAAGAAAGCTGTTGCATAGGTCTTTAGAATAAAATTCTTTTGCGGTTTATCTTAATGCTATTCCACTATTTTAATATGCTGAAGTTTATATCACTTCTCGGAACTTAGAATTGACTGTTCATTTACAGGGATACATAAAAGAATTTGTCTGCAGCAAAAAAGGAACTATTGAAGCCCATGAGCAATAATTGCTTTTAAGCAAGCAGTGCGTTTTCAGATGTAGTACTCGATTTTAATTTGGATATATTAAAAAAAATATTCCTTGGTGTACAAAAACTGTATAGATCAGATAAAAGGTACACAAAAGTTCTCAAAAACATTTATGTTTATCCATGGAGTTTCTGAGTGTAAAATTTCAACTATTGAATTTTTTTGTAACAGAACTAATTTTTAGCATACTATGTAGTATCCATGCAAATGTATACTACATATATTTGTATACTCTATGTCTATACATCATACACAGGACTACACAAAAATAGAAAAATGTCTATTATCGCGACTGTTGATTTTAATAGCAGAGATTAGTTTTTCGTATACTATGAGTGTTTCAAATGCATTTGTAGCAGTTTGAAGTAAACTTGTGAATTAATGCACGAATGAAGGATAGGTGCTACAAGGAAAACAAAAAATTAAAATTCACAGAACTTGCTTCCGAGATCGTTATAAAAAAAATAATGAAATTAATGAATTTAATTTTTGATAGTCTTATTTTCTTTTAGAAACATAAACTATAGTTACAAAAATCAAGATTTTGATTTTCTTTTAATACAAGCTATTTTAAAATATCAAATTATTCTTATTGGAAATGGCGGTAAATTTTATTTAATTACAAATATATTACAAAAGTGCGAAAAATTTAATTTTTGCCTCTAAATACCTTTTACATAAAGAGAATTTTTTGTAAGATAATCAACAATGCGAAGCTCCCTTTTCCGTTAGTGCGACATTTGAACAATAACTTGGATAAAGCTAAACAGACCACAACCAGCTTGCTCTGTGTTGCTCTCCAACAGTGACATAACCATATCCATTCGTTTACATGAAGCATTACAGATCAATGCAGCTCCAGTTCATTGAACTGACACTTCAAAGGATACCGTACTCATTGTGGGAGGGATCCGGACATCATCCAATGACCAATGGTGATGGATGAATAGTACTGATTGACAGATCACCTGCTGCCACTTTTCCATTTTTTCCCCTCATCAACCAAACGAAAACAGTGAAGTGTGTCAGTGTGAAAGGAGAAGGTAACAAAGCACTAAATGCAATTAGAGAGTAACAGAACTTTGATTTAATATTTACTGAAGTGTTACTGATACTGTGACAATGAAATTATTCTTCTCTATTCTAATATTTGGAGTGTGTGTTTCAACAAAACGTTCCAGTACATGGATGGATTTTGCATAAGTTCTTATGTTGTTATCTACTGTGATATTAATAAAGTTAATTATTCACGCTTACCGAATTTTTTTTTTTTTTTTTTCGTTTTGGATCTTAGCAATTTATTTTTTAATTCTAATATCATCTAAAAATTTATGTATTCAAATTTCTTGATGATTTCTTTTGAAGATAGAAGAAAACTAGGCAAAATCTATTTCGAAATAAAAATATATAAATTTCCTCATACGTAAAATACCACGAAAAAAATATTTAGTGGCGATCATTTTTTTTTTTTTTTTTTTTTTTTTCATTGCATGTAGGAATTAACACTGTATTAATTTAGTTATACAGGTCCGGCAATACAAATAACTATTTTCGTATTAACTTATAAAAGTAAAAATATAAAATTTGCTACGTAAGTTCATTGTAATTATAAATACAATTCTTGATTAAAGCGAATTATTGATCTACACTTCGAGCTTGAATTTCGGGGATATAAAACCATGTTTTACCTTATACTTTTCACTGAGAGATCCGTGACAAGAAGAATTAGGATGTTGTGAACAATAAATTGAATTTTAATGTATGTGATCCTCCTTTAAAGCTCGTATAATCTGCCACAGTAGCAAGTGACTATGTACCACGTATGCTAAGTTTGTATGCATTTGTTTAAGAATAGAAAACATATTTGAGAAGATAAAAATAATTATGAAAAAAAAATGCTTTTTACTTATGACATGTAAATTTTCAATCAAATTCGACGTTACTTTCCAAAAATTTGTAGAGTAGTAAACATCTAAATATGTTGTAATTAAAAACTGAATATGATGAATAACATTTAATGAGATATGATTAATGGGTAACTGCATAAAATTTTCAACTGCACGTACATAAACAATATGAAAAACATTTTCATATTTGATAAAATTAAATATAACATATAAGATATACAAATCAACATTTAAAACCCACTAGAATATTGTGAAAATTCAGAAGGATATAATAATATAATGTGGGGATTGACAACTAGTTTCAAATCCTTTATCGTCAAGCTACTCTTGGTTGGAAAGGATATTATACTCAACGATATTTTTTGCGACTTTAAACTCTCTTCATATACATATGAATTTAAATATTATTCTATCTCAATGCATTCAGGTAAGCAAAAAAGAAATTAATATTCTCTTACCTCAAAGGAATGGGAAATACCACTCTTTAAAGAGAGTTCACCCCAAAAAGAGGGAAAATGGCATTCACTCTTCCAAGGAATGAGCTTTTCACTCCTTCCACTTTCAGAGTGTTTATATATGTGCATATATACACTCTAAAAGTAGATGTTACAGTACAGAGGAGGGCGGTGTCGTCTGGATAATACGCAATGGTTGATTAATATTATATGTATATATAAAAATTTGAGAATGGGAAATGCATTTAGTATATTGAAAAACATATTATAATGGATGTTTAATTGATACTAATATATGGATAATTGTACAGTCACATCAATTAATTCTGTTAATATAATTTAATTAATTTACATGATAAAATTGTACCTAACTTTTAATAAATTGGAGACCTATAACACTATTTCTAAGTGTTAGGGTAAAAATATTAATTATCTATTTTTAATTCTTAAATCCTCTTATATTAAGATATAGAGTTTAGCTTAACATAGTCAAATTAAAAGATTTTGTTTTAATTCTTAATAGGGTAAACTATGGTGTATGGTTTATTTTTTCAGTTATTACGTTACTCCGTTTTTAATTAATTAATTTATGTATTATTATCATGTTGACGATAATTATTTTTTTTTTTTTTTTTTTTTTTTCCATTTTCATTTTGCTATCCAATTTAGTAATTTTGATGCGTGTTTTTGATGTTTTTTCTACATTTAATTTTGGTTTTGCGTGTGTTGGTAGCCCCAAATTCGTATTATTTTGCTTTTTCATGTCAAATACGAACATGAAACCACACATTTCATTTGTAGTTCCAAAGTATTTGGGGTCTGAAGATTCTGCTTTGGTTCTACAAATTCCACTTGTATTCATTTTAATTATTTATTTTCTCCCTCCATGTTTAATGTGGTATAAGTTATTAAATTCAATGGTTCATATATTGTAATACAATTAATGGTTATATATGTTTAGCTTTTTTATTGAACTATACACCCCTGATGAGTAGTTTAATAAAAAAGCCTTCTACTGTCTATTTATCCATTTGCCTTTCCTAATTTTGGCAATCTGCTTTCTATATCACTTCAAACTTCAAATGATCTTAATAGAATGACAGTATAAATATTGGTTTCATTGGATTATTGTTATGGTAATATTTGAGTTACTTTGGTTTTATTTGTAAAAGTATTTATATACAGGGTGAGACTAAATTTTTTTTACAATAAAAGAGGGGTGATAGTACACATCAAGACAAACAATATTAAACAGGAGACCAAAGGTCCCAAACGTTTTCCAAAAGAGATAGCCGCCATTAAAGTTTAGGGACCAAAATTTCAAATAAACATAGAAAACGGAAAAAATCGGTCGACTGATTTGCGGCTTTAACTAAAATTATTCTTTATGTCGGCATTTTCTTGAAATTAAATTATAAAGATAATTTTTTTAAAAAAATGCGGATAGAGGGCACTTTAGACTTTGGAGTAACGAATAACTATATTTTGCCGGTATTTTTTGCATCTCATCAAATGTTTTCGTAAACTTAGACTCAAACTTAAATTTTGAGCTCAAAATCTGAAAAGTTGGGAGTGGTTAAGAGCACAAATTGAACTGTGTTCAGAGGGTTCAAATTTCAAATAATTATAAAAAACGGAAAAATTGGTTCATTGATTTGCGATTTTCATTAAAACTATTCTTTATGTTGGCATTTTCTTAAAAATAAAGTATAAAGATAAATTTCAAAAAATGTCGATAGAGGGCGCTTTAGACTTTGGAGTAACGAAAAACTATTTTTTGCATGTCATTAAATGTTTTCGGAAGCTTAGACTTAAACTTAAATTTTGAGCTGAAAATCTGAATAGTAGGGAGTTGTTAAGTAGCACAAACTGAACTGTATTAAAGGGGGGGGGGGGGGGGTTCAAAATTAAAATAATTCTAGAAAATGGTAAAATTGGTCGATTCGTTTGCGGTTTAAAATAAAACTATTCTTTAAGTCAGTATCTTCTTGAAAAAAATTTTTAAAGATAAATTTCAAAAAATTCCGTTAGAGGGCGCCATAAACTTTAGAGTAACAATTAATTTTAACCATTATTTTTTTGTTCTACTTAAATGCTTACAAAAGCTTATTAAATGTTTTCGGAAGCTTAGATTTAAACTTAAATTTTGAGCTCAAATTCTGAACCGTTGGGAGGGGTTAAGAAGCGCAAACTGAAGTGTGTTCAGGAGTTGAAATTTAACCCAATCCCCTCCTCCAACACAATTCAATTTTTTGCTACTTAAACACTCCCAACAATTCAGAATTTGAGCCCAAAATTTAAGTCTATGCATTTGAAAGCATTTAATGAGATTAAAAAAAATAACAGTTAAAAATAGTTGTATGCCACTCCAAAGTCTAAGGAACCCTCTATCGGCATTTTGTGAAATTTATCTTTAAAATTTGTTTTTAGAAAATGCTGATTTAAAAATTAGTTTTAGCGAAAACCGCAAACGAATCGACCAATTTTTTCGTTTTTTTTTTTTTTTTTTTTTTTTTTTTTTTTTTTTTTTTATATATAATCATTTCAAATTTGAACCCTCTGAACACAGTTGAGCTTGTCGACTTAACCACTCCCAGCTATTCAGATTTTGAGCTCAAAATTTAAGTTCAAGTCTAAGCTTACGAAAGCATTTAATAAGATGCAAAAAATAACGCCAAAAAAGAGTGTTTCGTTACTCCAAAATCTAAAGCGTCCTCTATCGGCATTTTTTAAA
This sequence comes from Maratus speculifer, assembly GCA_964019185.1. NCBI lineage: Eukaryota > Metazoa > Arthropoda > Arachnida > Araneae > Salticidae > Maratus > Maratus speculifer. The sequence goes on from OZ025293.1 coordinate 181,817,591, forward strand.
ATTTATCTTTATAATTTATTTTCACGAAAATACCTAAATAAAGAATAGTTTTAGTGAAAATCGCAAATCAATCGACTAATTTTTCCGTTTTTTATAATCATTTGAAATTTGAACCCTCTGAACACAGCTCAGTTTGTGCTACTTAACCACTCCCAACTATTCCGATTTTGAGGACAAAATTTAAGTTTGAATCTAAGCTTACGAAAACATTTAACGAGATGCGAAAAATACCGGCAAAAAATAGCTGTTCGTTACTCCAAAGTCTAAAGCGCCCTTTATCGGCATATTTTGAAATTTATCTTTATAATTTAATTTCAAGAACATGCTGACATAAAGAATAATTTTAGTGAAAACCGTAAATCAATCGACTGATTTTTCAATTTTTTATGTTTATTTGAAATTTTGGTCCCTAAACTTTAATGGCGGCTATCTCCTTTGGAAAACGTTAGGGACTCTTGGTCTCCTATTTAATATTGTTTGTCTTGTTGTGTACTATCATCCCTCTTTTATTGTAAAAAAAAATTTAGAATCACCCTGTATATATACACTGCTAAAAACAATTAATGGATATTGCAGTTTTAGGTGGATTTTGTATCTGGGAAACTTTTTAGCTGATTGATACATGGTCGACAGACATAGTAGGTTATATGAGAATAAATTGCACATGTTTGGCAGAAAAAAAAATGCATTTTATTGCGCATTTGTGTACAAAAGGAAAAAAAACACAATTTGTGCATATGAGAAAAACAGAATAAGCAAAGGTGTTTTCTTCAAAGAAAATCATTTTCAGTAGGGGGTATGATTTCCACGGGCGGCCAGCAACGTTGAACACCTTTGAGGCATGGACTCAATAAGGCTATTAATGACGAGTTGGGTATTCTGCTCCACTCTTCCAGAAGAGCTCTTTCCAGTTCTTGGAGAGTTTGTGGGGGTTGTTGGTGCCTAGAAACTCGTCTTCCTAGACCGTCCCAAACGTGCTCGATTGGATTCATGTCTGGAGAACACGCTGGCCATTCCATTCGAACTATTCCTTCCTCGAAAAGGAAATCCTCCACCAGGTTTGCATGATGTGGCATGCAGTTATCGTCCATTAAAATGAAGTTATCTCCGATTGCTGCATCGTAAGGGACTACAATAAGTCTGAGAATCTCATCCCTATATCGGCGACCAGTCAGAGCTCCATCTCGAATGCTCGAATTATGTAGAGGTCAGTGCGCCCGTCAATAGAGATACCACCATACACCAACACTCCTCCACCGCCAAATCTGACACTTTCGTGCACGAACGCAGGATTATTCCTACTGCCACGGTCCCTCCAGATGAAAATACTCCTATTATCCGGATGCACAGAAAAACGGGACTCGTCAGAAAGCAGAATATTGCTCCATTCATTTCTCCTCCAGTTGACATGCTCGGTTGCCCACTCCCTGCTGTCGCGACGATGCCTTGATGTTAATCTAACACATACCATCGGTCGGCGAGCATACAGACCTACAGCATGGAACCGGTTTCGGACAGTTTGAGTTGAAATCGTGGTGCCTGTAGCCGAGCGAAGGTGTTGTTGGAGAAGAGTAGCGTTCATGTTTCGGTGTCTCCGAGCTGTTAACGCTAAATACCGATCTTCATTGGGCATTGTTGCCCGTCTATGTCCTTGCCCTGGTCTTCGGCCTGCACATCCACTCTCCAAAAAACGGTTCCAGATCCTGTAAATGACACTTTGTGACACTCCAATGGTTTGCGCTACTTCGGCTTGATTTTGGCCCCCTTCTAACCTACCAACAATTCTTCAAGCTTCTGAATCTGTCAAATGACTTCGCTGAGACATCGTACTCATCGAAACAAAGCAATCAATGAATGCCGATCATCCTTGTTTTCATTCTCTTTTATCCAGTTGAAAGTCAAATTTCATTCGCTGCCGCTGAAGCGACGTTTTTGACGTCGAACTCAAAATTTGCATACTCCACAGTTTGAAAACCAGAAAATTTTGCATTTGTGATTCTCTTCTTCTATTTTCGGCAAAAAAAATTACGTTTATATCTTTATTTTATATAAAACTTCAAATATCCTTTAATTGTTTTGAGCAGTATATATAAGGTGGTCTGGTGTAATAACGCCAGGCGGGGTAATAACGCCAAGTGTTAACATTATGCATAATTATGAAATAATCTGGTAAATGACACCCATGTGCTCTGCGCAGAAGGGTTTTGAGTCACATAAATCGCAAAAAACAGCTTCAAGTTAATTTGTTTCATTTTTAGGTCTTATTGTTTTTACAAGCAACTAAAATTAACGCTTGATCTAAAATTTGCGAGATACGTTTTGTGATGTGGCTACTTTTTTTTATCCGGAAATACTTTGTTAATTACATAAATTTGTAGTACATTTCATGGACTTTCAAAATGTTGTTGAAGATTTTGAATATCTTATCGAGATAATTTGTAATTTAAAATGTACAGCGCAATAACTATAACGGGGTAATAACGCTAATCCTTGGCATTAATACCCCGGTCGATTCCCTACAGTGGCCGAGCTACATCCTAAATACTGATTCAAATAAATACAGTTAAAACTGTACAATGTTTCTAATAATTCTATTTAAGCGGTCCTTTTTAAGCAAAAAGAAGCTCACGGTCTGATATTCTTTTGACTCATCCCCCCTCTCCCCCACACCACACCTTTATTTTTCTTACACTTTCACAAAATTTGAACATTTTCAATAGCTTAGAATGCAATTTGTCAATTTCTAAATTTGTATTTTTAGAATTTGGAAATCTACATGCAATCATTTCATCTTATTTCACAGTTTTGTTTGCATGGCATTATTACCCATATAGGTGGGTAATAGCGCCAAATAGCATTGGTCAAGAAATTGCGCCATTGCATTTTATGAATACATATCTCTTAAATTATTTTTTTTTATATAGATAGTCAATGAGTTGCTGTATCAAATAATATATTTGTTTGAAAAATACAATGCAAAACTGCGCCGTGAAAATTGGTAGAACCTTAATGTGGCGCTATTACCCCAGGGTACCTTATATATATATAGATATATAGATAGATAGATATAGATAGATAGATAGATAGTTAGATAGATTCCGGTAAAAAAAGATATTATTTGAAACGGCGGAAACCTAATTGCCTACTCAATATATGACCATTGTTAAATATTTGAAATAATAATCAATATTAAATATAAACTACAAATTAGGTAAACAATTTAAGACAAGATTCAAATATTACGAATTTTAAATTTGGAACAACAAATGATTAAATGAAGTAATAATAAATGAATATTTAAGACAAGATCCAAAAATTTATAAATGAAATTTCAAATAAAATTCAAACATTGCCACACAAACCACGAATCAAATTTTCTTAATTCTTTCCATATTTTTGTACATAAAAAACTTTTTAGATGAATAGATGAACTGATTATTAATTTTTCAATAAATTTTGAAAATACGCATATTTTAACTTGATTACTGATAAATATAAAATTTCTGTTTTTATTCTTATCTGAGCAAAAAATATTTTATTCTGTGTAAGTAATTAAGAAAAATATTTTCATAAAAAGTTTTACATAACCATATGTATATGTAAAAATATTTACTCTCAAATTTCTTTTACCATATATGTCAAACATTAAATTTATTATAATTTTCTTTACATTATATTTCGGTAAAAGTATTTTACTTACACGATTGATCATATCATTTTTAACTTAACCTGTGTGGGACAATAAATTAGTAACGATGTTAAATTACAAAATAGATAACAATAATGATATAACCATTTAATAACAGCACATATAATGATTGTTAATGCCTGCTGAATTCTTTATAAATAAATTATATAAAAATACTGATTAGAACTGAAAGTAATTTTTACTGAAAGTAATACTTACTATTTACTGAAAGTATTATTTAAGCTGTATCACCCTGACGATTGCATAGATGTTATTTATAAATAGTATTATTATGAATAGTATAATTATGATGTAATTACAGTTTAATGAATTTTTAACAAATCCAACAAGAAAGTCACCTTTTAACCCTTTCCGGCAAGGGCAAATTCTGTTAGTAAAAAAAGAAGTTATCGACTGTCACCAGAATTTACAAACGAGTATTTTAGAAATTAATAATTCCTTAATTTAAGCTTTCAATGTAAAAGCAAAATTTTGCTAAAATATTATTGGTGCCGTTTGCAAGTTTGAAATTAAAATGAGGTATCCCGGACTGGGCACGGTGTGCCGAAAAGGGTTAAGCTTAATCGAGACTTGTTTAAAATTTTAACGCATAGCTGTCAGATATATCTATTTTAAAATATACCACTAAAATAAATTTTTTTGTGTATTTTTCTGACATTATTCATTGTAATTTATTTATTGGCTGAAAAGCATATATTATATTTAATATTTTGATTGCCATTTTTGATCTTTAAAATGTACAGCTGAGTGAAAATATTCAGCGATAAATAACATGCAAAGTTATATGCATTGCAATCAATATTTGTAGTAGGAAATTTTATCGGATTTTTAATAATTTTTGACATGATAGCAAAACGCGGACAATTAAAGTTTTAACATTTAGATTATAATAATTTATGTTAACTTAATAGTTTTCGAATATTAAATTCAATTTTTTATGGAGTTTTCTTAAAAAAATACTAGTATTAATAACATTGCGGAAATATTTTTATAATATTCTTTGAAAATAATGGCATAATTCTTTTAAGATTTAATTACATAAGTGATAATAATTTATTTTTGTAGCTTCTTGATATTTATATTTGTGTTATTTACATACATTATAATTTGCTTTTTAACTTATGATTTATTACTGAAATTTTCCATTTATGAAAAATCTATCAATTCTAAATGTATAGATAAAAAATATATATAGTTCTTCAATAAACTACATTAAGATAATTATTACATTATTTTTTTATGAATTATGAAATGTTAAATAATTAATTTATTGAAAATATAAAATATATATAAAGCAAAAATATAAAAATAACGCGGATCTGCAACACCCAAACTCCATAATATAACACCTAATTACACTATCAACCATTTAGAAATATACACTTATATAAGCAAATTACAAGTGTTTTATTGAGTTAATACAAACTGGAAAATGCTTAATAGCTTAACTTAATACAAATTGCAACAGTTTTGCTTACTTAATACTTAATACAAATGGAAACAACAACTTAGGACGTTTGATTATTTCTTATTTATATACGGTGACTGTTAAAATAAATGAACTAAATATAAAAATTATCAATTAAGTACAACAAAATTTTCGATAAAGATCAATTAATTCCCCAATGCTAATTTCCAAAACTAAAATGACTAATTATTTATCATTATAAATAAATTTCTATCATTAAATGTAGCTTTATATATATGTCTACTTTCTTACAATAAAGTAAAAGTAAACTTTCAAAGAAACATGAAAATGTTTTACGTTTGAAGCAATGTTTGCCCAGAAGCTTTTACGCGTGCAACTCCATTGCACGTGTGATTAAAGGACTCTGTTTAATATAAGGATCACGTTTTCGCGGCTTGGCGTTTCCACAGAAGAAAATATCTATATTCCAACAATCAAAATGTGATTAATGGGGAATTTATGGGACGAAAAAAATGACGGGTTTTCGCTTTTGCTGCTGTAATTTAAACCATTAATAGCACATGAAAAAGGAAGAAAATGAGGCAAATATTAACATGTCTTTACCTAAAAACTGTAAGTAAGGAAAAGAAAGATTTTAAAAAATGTATTTATATTTTGTATTACTTATGTTCTTTTACCGAAAAATTCTTCAAAGAAATGTTTTGTCACACAATTTAAAAATTTAATTTCGAAAAATTACAACTTACAGAAAATTTGAAAAAATATATATAAGAAGTTATTAGTTTTAAACAATAATAATAAAATGATCTATGCGTTCCAATTTTCAAAATGATTGGTCCTTTTCTTTATTTTATTGTTTAAAAACTATTTAGAATATCTGTAACCCTTTTTTTATACGATCGACATCCCTTAAAAAATCAATAATAATAATTATAATAATAATAATCTGGAAAGAAATTAAATTATTATGTGAAAAATTAGCATGTTACTTATTTCATTCTAAACTTTTAGGTAGATTTCGTATGAAATACTACCTATTGCGGTCGCTCCTATATTAGAATTTCTGAAATTTTTTTGCAGATCTACGGCGATCATGACCCCTAGACCTCAAAACTACCATCAGTAAAAAAGTTTATCTCTCTCTCTGTCTCTCTCTCTCTCTCTCTCTCTCTCTCTCTCTCTCTCTCTCTCTCTATATATATATATATATATATATATATATATATATACATATATCACTTTTTTATATAGACACGATAACTTCTATAATTCTGCTCCAATCTCCCCAAAACTGATACATGAAATCAATGGGCATAAAATCACGGCCAAGTTTGCTATTGGGCAAAATCGACCTAAGGGGTCCGAAATAGGGAGCATTTTTGTGAAAACAGAAAAAAACCATAATTTCTTAATGAAAATAGATATCGAATCAGTTGAAATATTATATTACTTCTAAACAATGGTCCAAAAGTATACACATGACAGATTAAAGAAAAGTTAATAAAGTTTGATAAAGTTAAAAATGGGCTCAAATGGCAAAAAAAGGGGTTTTTTTGAGATAAAAAAAAATCATAACTTTGTCAATTCTCAAGATATAAAATCCAACTAAATTTTTTATAAATATTCACAACATTATCTAATTTTTTTGCGTTTACAAGTTTTTGATAGGACTAACTCTTATAGGTAAAAAAAGGGGGAGGGGGACAAAAAAGGAGATGGGAAAAGAAAAAAATCCATAACTTCGTCAATTCTTAAAGTATTAGATCTAATTAAATTTATTTTACATCTTCTCAATAATATCTACAACTTTTGTACTGACAAGTACTTCATAAGAGCATTTCTTATAGCAAAATAGGAGTTGAAAAAAAACTCAAATCCAAATTACTTATATTCTGACCGATTTTAAAATTAATTTTTGATTTTAAACGCATCCAAATGACAGGTCCTCTTGTTTAGGAACTATATAATGTGATGTATTGGCCGTTTTTTGATAAAGGCAGAATTTATTACAAAAAAAAGTTGTCAAAATGGGTATTTTGAACAGAATTTCCCGAAGTGATCGTGATTGGAAAGTGGAAGAAGTATTCAAATAACAAATTGACGTTTTTTTTTTTTTTACTCATTTTTAAATCCATTTTTGCTCTCAAACGCATCCAATTGACAGGTTCTCTTATTTAGGAACTCTATAATGTACCGTATTGGTCAGTATTTTGATAGAGGCAGAATATATTTTTTTAAAAAGCTGTCAAAATGGGCACCTCGCACAAAATTTCTCGAAGCGATCGTGATTGTAGTATTCGTGATTGCTGATGTATTCAAATAACAAATTGCTTACATTATGACTCATTTTAAAATTAAATTTTGCTATCAAGCGCATTCAGTTGACAGTTTTTTTAAAATTTAGAAACTATATAATGTGTCGTATTGGCTGATTCTTTAATAAAATCAGAATATATTTCAAAATATGCTGTCAAAATGGGCATTTGAGCCGAAGGTGACTCTGATAAAATTACAGATTATTGATAATTCTTACAGAAAAATGAAATTAAAAAAATTTGAAAAGCGGCCAAATAAAGTTGTTAAACTGGATGTATCTCTAATCCTATTTTATTTTTTGTTGTTGAAATGGGCACTCTTCGAAATCTACCTCCGCCTATAGGCGAAACCGACTGGAATTTTTTAAAAATGAATTTAACATCGTTCAAACAGCTTAAAATCAAATTTTCATGCAATTTTATGATAACTTTCCGAGAAATTAGTCATTTTAAAGCGAGCATATTTTAGGGGATGTATCCAAATTGAATGTGTTGCTCATGCGTTGACCGAGAGTGCACCCTTCTTGAACAAGGCATTTTAGGCGCCACTGAAGCAGTCACTGAAAACTGCTAGATTGCAGAATGGAATAGATGTTTAAAAATATTTAGCCACTGCTATCGTAGACGGCTCCTTAAACCACCATTTTGACATTTTTAAGCGTATTTTGAAAAGAAATTGAGATAAGTTTTCTGTAAAGTGAGACTTAATAATCTAAATCCATCAAAAAAATTGTAGAGTTGCAATTCATAATATTTTTAAATATTAATTTCATAATTCATATCACAAAATTTTAAAAATTGCAAATTCAAAGCATTTATATTTGGGGATTTTAACACAAGAACGCCCGAAAATTTTACTAAGTTTGCTAATAATACTTTACATCAGAATTTTCATTCAAAGCATTATTTAATTTATTTTTTAAAGTAAATCTTCGTGGTTTAAATTTAACTTATTTCAAGAAAATAATTCTGGATTGAATTGAAATTTAACCTCGTGGTTGGAAGTCGAATATACTAGTGTTAATATTATTGCTTCATAAAAAATTAACGCATTATGAATATAATTTTTGGAGATATCAACAAAAATATGAAAAGATGAATTAACATTAGTGCACTAAATTTTGAATGATTATATTTAAAAAACTTATCGTTCAAATGACTTGAAATTTTGTGTCTAGGCATAATTTGAATCTAAGATTTGAAATATTTTGCTAAATTTGGGTATTGCGTTTAAAAAAAAATATGTTTGGCATAATTTCAATACGTAGATGGCTTCCTAAACAAATTATATGTACATCATTTAAAAGCAGATTTTATTTCTAAGGGTTCGGTACCACTAACTTTCTTCTACAATAATTTATTGAGGAGTTAGCAGGGGGTGTTTACTTTTTTCCCACATCTGTACAATCGACATTTAAAGCCTAGATAACGAATTTTAAAGATATATTTGTGTAATGCAATATCTACTAGCAGTAAAAAAACAATCGACGTCAAAAGTTTGAAAACAGATAAATTTAATTAGATAACCCACATAAATACTATGGGATTCGCGACTAGTTTGCATTGAGTGGGCGTCTCAATGTTACGCCTCTTGAGTCTTTAAATATTAATTAAAAATGTATCTTAGGGACCAAGGCGGCGTTGCAAAGTGCAATCTCCTTTCGAAGCACACTTCGCAGAATGCCAAGTTTAAACTTTAAACTAGGGTTTTGTGTTAGCTACACTGTAAAAAAGAAAAGATTATTGCAAAACAGAATTTAGTTTCATGAAATGGCAAATGAAGTTTAAATATGCACCATTTTTATTGAAAACAACGAATTAAGTTCATAAAAAAAAGATTATAGAATAAAAAAAAAAGAGTTATACAGGATAGTAATATTTGATCTTATATGAACTTCCTATTTCTTAAAACTTTTATTATATATTTACCAGGTATTACCCGTATAATTTTTATATATACCCATTCGTATGTTTCTAGTATATGTAGCTATACCGAACCCAACGTACGTTTTTTACAAAGTCTTATTATTTTTTTTAACAACCGTGTTTTTTTTTTCTTTTTTTTTCTTTTTTTTTTTTTAGCCCATTAATGCACAAATTATTTTCTTCATTAAAAATGAAATTTTGGGTTTCTCGCCACTTTTAAAAGTCAAATAACTGTTATCTTAATTTATTGAGGAATTTATCTCGTGAAAAATAGTGCTTTTTTATCTTTCGATTTACTGGTGTGAAAAGTACTTTATTACCTTTTTATAATCGTCCCGAAAAAGGGACGCTAGGTACTAATGGGTTAAATAATACAGTTAACGCCTTCGCAACGAGAGCACTTTGTTTAATTTTTAATCTTTTACCGGCATACCGGTTTTACAAAACGGAAAAATTTCTGTTGTCAAAACGTGAACGCCTTTTAAATAAGATAAACATTACAATGAAAAATAACCAGTGGAAAAAATGAAGGATTCTGAGAATTTCAAGTGATTCATATACCAGTCACTCGACTCCAAGAGGTTAATTATTCATATAATTACTGTACGGAACACTCTGAGCGCGAGTAATACTCGGACTTGTTCTTTTATTATAGATTAACTTGTAACTTTCAGTTTAATTACAAACACTACCGCAGTTTTGTTTTCTTTTAGAGCTTTAATTACCATCTACATAAATTTTTGAGCAGGGAAATTTTAATTATAACAGTTCTGTACAAAAAATATAGTATAAAAACACCATCCTAATAATAAGTTAATCACGCCGTTTATTTTAATCGTATCCTAATCTGTTTTTCATGAAATCAATTCGGTGCATATTAAATCTTCATTTGACATTTCATAAAACTAAATTGACCGAAGATACGGGAATCGTATTGAATCATCCATTCGACTTGCAGTCAAGTCGCGAATCCCATAGTATTTATGTAATTAATTCTCATTAAATTTGTATTCTTTTAGGATATTGACGTTTATTGCTTTTATGCTGCTATTGCATATTGTATTACGCAGGTTAACCGTTTAAACGCCAATGTTCCCAAATGGGAACATTGCATTATTTGATATAAAAAGCATATATTTTCCAACATAATAACTATGTTCTTATTTTTCCTATAAAATATAAGGTTGATTTCAACTTTTGGAAAAAGAAATATATTTATGTTTTAGCATTTATCACAGGTATAAGGAATATGCAAATTCATTAATTTGCATAAAAAATATATTATTTGTTTTTATCGTTTTCTCTATATTACTTATATTTTACCACTAGAAATCTAGATGTTTCTGGAATTTCAGAAAATACTCAAGAACAATATACTATAGCATATAATGGAAAATAATTTGTTATATTTGGATAGGTTGTATCAAAAATCATGCTCCAAAATGCGAATATTTAAATGAAAACAACCAAAAAAACTGCAGAAATATTTTCTTTTGTTATTTTTTAAATCTGTATGCATAAATTAAAACATTTGAAGCTGTAATATAGGGAAAACAAAATTATTATTACATTGCGATATTAATTCGGCGTGTAAACGGTTAAATTAAAAGATAAACACAGATAACACATTAAAAGATGTTATCTGGGCTTTTAAAGCCAGTGGTATATAGAGTGCGCGGTCCCCTCCATTACGTTTGTAAAAACCGCCCGTATTTTTGAAGGTTAATACCTCAGCTACTTACTGACGATTTTTTTCGAAAAACATTGTCAATAATGATTTTATATTTCCGCTGCGCTTGGTATCTCAACGTTCGTCAACACCTTTATGAATGCCCGAAAATCCAAATTTGAGTATAACTGGAAAATGCGATATTCTCAAAAACTGTGACCAAGGGTTATCGTTATTGTTATTGCAAGGTTTAAATTATACCACTACCTCTATTTTTTTCATAACTTTAAATTCTACAAATTCGAAAATAGATGAGGGTTGAATATTTATTTACAGCATTATCCACAATATCTCTGAAAATATAGACCCTAAAAACTAAATGTATAAAGTATCCAAATTTACACATATATACACTCTCAGAAATAAAACTCCCACTTTTAACGATACAGCAATCCTTGGGCTATATTTCGTCGTTTTTGACGACCATTTCGTATCAAAATTACGTGATTTTTAACGAAGCATAAATTCTCAAATATTTGACGAAACTGTTGTCTCAATCATAACCAGATTCAATGCACTTTGAAGAAACACTTGTGATAAGTTGTTTGTCAAAGGGCACACTAGTGTATTTCTGAAAATCCTGCTATTTTAGCAAGCATATATTTGGTTGTTTATGATAATCTAGTAATAATTTATTTTAAAACAGTACTTTTTAGCACTTTTCAAAAAATACTGAAATATGCGAAGTTTGTGCATTAGTTATTTTTTAACTGTTAAAATATTTAGGAATGTTTATTTATTTATTTATTTATTTTGTTGTTTTTAATTCGAAAAGAATAAATTTCTTACGTTCTACAAAATCGTTCAAAAAGAAAATTTAGTCATTTACATATCAAAATTCTAGGATCTCTTTTTCATGTAAGATATATATATATATATTCTTTTTTCAATCAAATTAGAATATACATAATTCATCCCTCTCCACTTTATAAACAGTAGTGTTAAAATTTTAGCCTTATCTTTTAAATTATATTATAGCATATAAAAAACTTTACAATATGCACTTCAAAATTCGTTATTTCTGGACAACAAAATTAACTAGATCATATTCTTATTATTCATTGAGTAAAGAAAAATTCTCTAATAAACTGAGATATATTATAATTATTCGTTAATCATAAGAAAACCATAACAGTAATAGCCTTATTTATTAAAACTTACAAGATATATAACAACATCGATAAAATGAGAAACTAGCATATAAAAATATAACACACAGTAGAATCGATTACATGACTTTAGAAATAAGTATATTTGTGGTCCCTGTGGCGTGATAGCTAAGACAGCGGATTGTGACACCGAGGGTTGTTAGTTCGAATCCCCTCGACGCCAGTATTTTTTCCCTCTGTCAAAAAATAGGGAGCTTCTAAATTTTTCGATAGATGGCATCACCAGCGCTGTTTTGACGAAACTTTTGAAGAAATTAATGTCGTCAAATAAGCAAAGAAACTAATTTCGTCTTTCTGACGAAATATTCGCTCGGAGCATTTCCCAGGAAACGGTTTCGTCAAAAACGAAGAAAATTTTGTGAAATCTGAGTATCCATTTCTGAGAATGTAGGGGAGACCGGGGCACGTTGGTCAAGTTTTTTAATATCATTTTTTTCAATACCTAAATTTTGTTTATTTTCAGATGTAGTATTTTTTTACAATACCTAGTATATTTAACTAGTGAGGAAAATGCTTATTTTTAGTTAATATGAAATTTTAAGAACTTTATGAATTTAGTTATGGTGTGATGTCATGTGGGCCAACCTACCCCGTGCACGGGGTAGGTTGGCCCATTCAGTGGGACACGTTGGCCTGCAATGCTCTTTTTTTATGTTTATTTAGAAGTTCAGTAAAATTCATAATAGTGAATAGGAACTTTAATGCATGTATAAAGAAAAATTATTTGCAAATTAAATTTACAAACAGAGGGATCATTGCAGTGAATGTATTCAAAATATAATCCATTAACCTCTTTTCGAACACATTTTACATGAGCCCAACTTTTGCTTCTCACGCACTGGATCCATTCTTCCCCAGGCATACACTGATTAAACTCCTTGAGACAACGTAGGCAGATATTGTCTTCGTCTTCCTCATCGTCACTTTCTTTAAGAGATATCTTCTTCCTCTTTTGACGGTTCAGACCACTACATCCAGGCTGTGAGGGATCAAAAGGAAAAAAATCTTTTTCACAGATTGCTTTCCTTTGCGTTTTTTGGTCTGATTTCTTCTCTTAATATCATTTTTAAGTTTGGCTATTTTTTTCTTCTGTTGCCTTTTGATGTTGTGTGCTAATTTGACAGGGATGTCTGTGAGAACTGCAGAAGTTCTCTTCATTCTATTCGAAGCATTTGTCTTCCTTGGCTCTGCCTTTTCAAATGGCTAATGTCCTCAGGTGTTGAAGCTGTCTTGCATGCAGTGTTGAATTCAGATGGTGGCCCGGGGGGACATTCCCTCCCCCCCGGAGCAATTAAATGTCTCCCCGGAAATTTTGAGATTTTGGGTTTTCAATGGTCAAAGAGAACAATTCCTCCCCAGAACTTTATCATGTCCCCGCCGGAGTTACAGAAGTCCCTCCCGGAGAAAAGTCTCTGAATTCAACACTGCTTGCATGGAGCAGCAGAAGATGCGGTAGGCACATCTATAGAAATAGGCCTACCCGTAATTACCTGGGTTTCATTACAAGCGTCACTAATTGCTTTGCCGTGCGTGCTTGAAAGCCCTGTTCTATCACTGACATACGAAGGCATGAAAAACATCAGAGTCAGTAAAAACATTCCTATTGAAAGAGCATATTCCAGTTATCTGAAAACCTGATGTTATGTCAACTGGATTTGTTACATTGGAAAGGACAGTTTACACAATTCACGGAATATCGTAGATGGTCATAGGGCGTCTATTAGTTGTCACCCAACCATCTCAGATTGAATTAACATATTTTTTGAATGGGCCATACACTGTGAGGTCCAATGGCTGTAGCTTATGGCTACAATGGGCCGGGAAAGACAATAGTGTAATTCCGTTGTCTTTGCAATAATCTAAAACATGATAAGACAAATGGGAACTATGGTTATCTATTAGGACAAGGTATAGATGTTCCTTAGAACAGTGGACGCGTTTAACAAAATGTTCCACGTATTTCAAGAACCCACTTTCTGTCATCCATTCAGAAGAGTTAGCATCGCCAGAACATCCTGTTGGGCCATCTCGAACAAAATGTTCTTTGTAATGTACTCGAGGGAAAACAAAGAATGAGAGAACGCTGTTGCCGATTGCACTTACTGCCAAAGCCTTCATACGAGGATAGTTGTCAGTAGGTTGCTAATTAGGTTACAAACCGCTTAAGAAACGATTTGTGCTAACAACATAACAATAATTATTTTCTAATAAAACACCGGGGCACGTTGACCCACCGGGCCAACGTACCCCAACGTAAGTGGGCCAACTTCCCCCCTCACCATGTTTCAAATACTTTTGCTATTCTACACATATCTTAACAACAGTTAATATTTATTGTTACATCAAAAGATTACAAATTGAACTTTCAAAATATTATTCACATTTATTCTTGTGAAGTATCTCTTGAGACCACTAAAACTTTCTGAACACTAACGAAAATTTACTTCGAGATCGACGAAAGTGAAAAATCAGCGTTGTTCTTAGTTTGCTTCTGTTAAGAGAATTGAAACTCGTGGAAGGGTAGGGGAACAGGTTTTCTAACGAGTTTCTCTACTTGTGGCGACATCTGGTGACTAGTTTGAAAATTAAAGCAATTGGCCAACGTCCCCCGGTCTCCCCTACGTACAAATTTCTAAAATTGCAAAATTGTCATGAAAATTGCACACTTTTTGCAACATTTTACTTCTTTTTTTATGTGTATTTTAGTTTATAAAATTGAGTGTTCAATTTGTTATGACTTGAAAACACAAATAAAAGTGTAAATGTAAAAAATACCTACATTTACACGAATTGATTTGTTATTGTAATTTACATATATTTATATATACTCAGCTAAGTGTGTAAATTTCTAAAATCACACACTTATCATAAAAATTGCATATTTCGTACAAAAAATTACCTATTTTTATGTGCATTTCGCCTAATAGGGGCTTATATATAATTCAGGGCTGTACTTTATATTTGAGTAATTCCATTCCATGTATACTGCTGGCCACACAAAAAGCAACACCCTGAAGGAAGCGTATAAATCAAGTGAAATTTACAGCATGCGTTTGTGTTGATGAAATATGCATTAGAGTTGCATGGCAGATGTACATTACGGGACCGTTGCGCCACCCGCAAGCGCTATATAACGGAAAAACAGATTGGCAATTTGAAGTACGGTAATTGTTTTTTCATGTGTTTTTTTGGGCGTAAGCTGTTTACCTATACGTAGTGGAAGACATCGAACGTCTTTTGACTAAATTTCTGAATTCGACCAAGGAAGAATAGCAGCCTATAGGGATTGCGGATTTTCCTTTAGGGAAATCGGTCAACGTATTGGACGAAACCAAGTGACAATGAAGCAGATCTGTAATCGCTGGATGCAAGAGGGAACGACTGACCAACAGGGCCGATCTCAACCACGTCGTTTCACCACTGCCTGTGATGACAGGCGGTTTGTGCGCATGGCAGTGATGGGTCGCGCAGCACATAATGAACAATAGCACAACAAATTAAGAATAGCACAACATAACAACAGCATTGCTACGCATCATTCGGTGTCCATTCGTGCCATTCGACCCCATTTGCAGCATAATGGAATGTCTGCAAGGCTTCCATTGCTCCGTTTACCCTTGACTGCAAATCACAGGCGTTTGCGGTGCAAGGAACGCGGACATGGGCAACAAAATGGGATAACATTGTGTTTATTGACGAATTCCACTTCTGTCTGCAACATCGCGATGATCGGATTCGAGTTTGGAGACAATTTGGTGAGAGGCTGCTGAACTGTTGCGTTATGCATTGACACACTTGTCCTGCACCTGGTATCATGGTTTGGGGTGGCATTGGATTTCACTACCGCACTTCTCTAGTACGCATTGCTGGTACACTGAACAGCCAGCGCTACATCTCTGAGGTGTTAGAGCCCATGATCCTCCCATACATTCAGCGCTTGCCATCAATTATATCCCCGCAGAATAACACGCGGCCACATATGTCACGCAATTTTCAAGAGTTCTTCTATACACAACAGATTGAATTGCTTCTTTGGCCTGCTTGTTCTCCCGATCTATCGCTAATTAAAAACTTGTGGTCCATGCTTGCACAACGAGTGGCCTGGAATACACCATCTGATACTGCACCAGAACAACTTTGGCTATATGTGGAAGCCACGTGGACTGTTGTACCCCTAGGAGACGTCCGAAGACTCTTTGATTCTATGCCAAAGCGTGGCAATGGTTATAACCAACAGTGGCGGCTACACTAACTACTGATTTTGTCATCATCTACACGTCACAAGGGGCTATAATTTTGATCGTTTGATAAATGTACAACATGCTATCTGCCATGTAAATTTCGTTGTGATATCTCTGGTCCTTCTTGGCGTTGCATTTTGTGTGGCCAGCAGTGTATAACGTACTGCAATTGCATTGCTGTAACAGCCTTTTTAAAACAAATATCTAAAATATTTATTTATTTATTTATTTTTGTAAGATGCTCTGACTACCTCCCTCATCCTTTCCCATTTCAGTTAAATTAGCAGTGCATAAAAATTCAAAAGAAAATGTCTTAACACTTAACTGCAGTTAGAGGTCTCACAGACCGCTACTTTTTCCAACTTTCACAGATTAACTTGTATTTTCCACTTTAACTATTTTGTACTCGTGAAAATTTGCTTTACTTGGAGTCGTAGGAGTTGGAGTCATAGGACTAGGAAAACTAGGGGGATATATTAGGGAGACTGGGGAGAATAGGGAAATTTTAATTACAACTGTCATGTGCATAAAATTTATTATCGAAACAGATTTCCATGAATTATGAGCCCTTTATTCATTCTTCGATCAAGCAGTCTCAGGGACAGTCTGTCACTAATTATTCAACTGTTTTTGTCACAGCAGTTAAGGATAAGGAATGTAGGAGGATAGGGGGGGTCACTTTAAGGAGAATGCTTGATTTTTTTTTTCCATTCAGTTTTATAATATTCTATATTCGTGTAGTAATCATGGTCAAATTGACGTCAACGCAGATCATGTTGCTTATGTGATATCTGTAATTAAACAACACTTCTCTGTCACGCTATGCTGTGACTAAATGTTGAATTTCTTCCAAATGTTAAGAAAATACAAAAGCCACTTTTAAGCATGTTATTCTTTGTAAATAAAAGTCTCCGGCCACTTTTACATTTTTTTCTTTTGCGTCACTACAAGTCACTTACGTCAAAGTACAACTGTATATCAAAATATGTTCAGAAGCTCTAATTGAAGATCTAAATACGAAATAAATTTCTAAAACTAATTATCCATATCATTCTCAAAGCAAAATTTAAAAGTGTTCACGTAGATGCATCATATATAGAGATATAATCCCTCTTTATGCTTATTCATTTATTTAAATTATATTTCTTGTACTTGACAATTTTTTTCCTCTCTACCCCGCCTCCCCCTCTTAATTCAAATTACAAAAGTTTACCCATTTGTAGAATATAGAAATTATTTCGAATTCATTCATTATGTAACATGAAGTCTAATTCACATAATTGGAGATTTTAAATTCGTTTCTTAATTATTTTTTAGAATTTGTACATTGAATACAAGAAGGCTAGATTTTATCCTTTTCTTTTAGTCATCTCACAGACTGCTGCTTTTTAAGAATTTTCACAGTTTAATTTGTAATTTTAGTCTAACTAGCTATACCGGTGCATTTTTGTGTTGCTTGATCCGCAGTACTATCGCTACAGACTTTTGAATAATGAAATTTAATTATAATACTAAAACTGTACAAAATATTTATTGCAGAAACAGTACCATGTGCGTTTACTCGAGCCTTTTGTTCCTCTTTCGATGAAACATTCTAACAGACAGCTCTCTGTAGTTATGCAATAACTTCTGGCACAGCAGTTAAGGTATAAACAAGTTAGAATTCCTTCGTTAGGACTGTACGATTAGCTTAAAATTACTCAGACATAGTTTTGAATAAACTATTTTTTCATGTCTTTTACAGAATTTTTCAAAACGGAAATTTTTGCTTAATTGAATCAGAAAAATGCTCGGATTCAATAAAGCAAAATTTATAGTAAAAATTTACTGGTTAGAATAAAAAATCATAAGTTGGATTATGGATGCCCGATGATTGGCAAAAAAACATTGACCGTATGACGTACCTTCAAATCAGTAGTAGTTAGAAAAATGTGTTCGACTTTTTATTTGGAATGGCTACATAAGACCTGTTCAGCGCATAATATCTGTTGCAATATTTCCGTGGAAAAATGAAAAAGTAGGAAAGTGGGAGCAATTCAAAATTTTCAATTCAAGATCATTTTTTCAAAACACGTTCCAAAATTTGATGTGTGTATGATGCGTCAAATGACAATTCTTTTTTTGAATTAACCGTGATAATTACTCATGCTTACTATTCTTTTACAAATTTGACACCTATCCCGTTCAGGTGGAGTGTGTAAAGGTAAATTACGTGATAAATGGCCAAATGCATTAAGTTTTTTTAATAAACACTTTATTTATTTGAAATTTGTATAACAACATTTCTTATGAAGTTTTACATAAGTTAAATCTGCGTTACAAAAAATAGTACTACACTGTAAAAATATTTCCGTTAAAATACGGAAATTGTACTGGTAATTTAGACACCAATACTATATTCATATTTTAACGGAAATTTTTTTCCATAAATTCCAGAAAAATTTTATTCACAAAATACTTCCGTTTTTTCCATATTTCCGTATTTTATTTTTTTTTCTTTGAAAGCCAAAAAATAAATGACTATATTTTTCAGCATATCACGTTGTTATGTGTTGTCGCCAGTATATTCTAAGCCGAAAACCCAAAATTTCACAAATCACAAGAATGAAAGCAATAAGCATAGTTAAACTTTCGATTAGAAAAGATTAAATAAAAGACGTCTTCACAAAAACAAGTTTAGCAGACGTATGTTCCAAGAAGTTTCTATGTGGTAAATACTTAAAATCTAATTGATTTCAAATATTAAGTCAAATTTATGTTTTTTTTTTTTTTTTTTTTTTTTTTTTTTTTTTGTGGGGAGTTTGCAAGTGTGGATTGAAAAATGGTTTCAGCTTATGATAATTTTGCGGGAAGCGATCGATATGTTTGAAAATAATTTTAAATATAAAATTTGAATATTCTTTATGTAACAAAAGTCAATATATTCTGTTAAAACTCTTAAACTTTCTTTATGCTAATATTAAGCTGTAAACAATAGATTAATTCTTACTTTTAAATTATCATTTCACTATTTAATTTTTTGTATTCAATAAACAGTACTTTTCTTTAATGGTTTCAGTAATTAAACTTCAAATTCAAACAGTTTCTAACCGTAGGATTTTTAAAAAATTAAATGCCTTGAATGTTTTAACAATTCAAGTTATTTTCTGCTTTTTATATTTAAATGTTGCAATTTCCACAAAACTTATGTCGCAAATATAACTTAGTGAAGGAAGAACTATATTCAGCCTGATGAACGATTGTCAGTCAAAACCATTCAAAATGAAATTATTATCAATTATTAATCTTTTAAACATTATAGATATTTTTGTACAAATCGCACTGCATTAAAACAATACGTAAAATATGTAACAGAACTGATATATTCAAGGCTACGCATTATATGACAATAATAAATACGACCTTGAAACAAATCTTTTTTCTATTAAAAAGTGGACAGACGACTTAATGTTAGCCGCATAGGATTTCAGTACCTATTTTAACAAAATTGCTGTTGTTCTTTCGGTTTTTAAAGAATTTTATATCTTAAAATTATGATAAAATAATTGATATGTACTTGAAGATGTTATGTTAAGTGTACGAATTTTCTTTTATATTGATGTATACAAAACGGAAAAAGTTTTAAAAAATTTAATTTGTATCTTTTTTAGAGAAAAATAAATATTTTAAACAGTCTTCACACATAAAAATAGTTCCTCAGAAATCGGAGAGACGACTGTAAATTTAATGAAAACATGTTTATAAAAACAAATTTATTTAATATTCCTTTAGTATAGTCTCATAAATTTCGATTTATTGATAGCTTTTTTGTTGGCGCAAAGTGCTAAAGGAAACTGCTGTTCTATTCATGCGTACATGAAATCCAAATAGTTATCCAAATCCAAATACGGAATTTTAAATTTTTCTTTGCGGTTTAAAAATTTACATTCTCCAACAACAATAAGCTTCTGTATAATTAATGGACTTTAAATTAACACTTTAGCACTCGAGTCGGGTCAGTGACTGGTGTTTATCGCTTATACCCCTCCATACCACTTGCTATTCTTCAAATGGATTAAGGTACAATTTTCAGTGTCATTTTCAATGATAAACCAGAGTTAAACCTTTTTCACAGAATGTGAACGTTCTGCTCGTATGTGCAAAATGACGTGAGTGGTAGAGAGTTAAATCTAGTGATGTATACACAGTTCATGATTTGTGAATACTTCTTTAGATTTAACAATCAATTACTTGTGTCATTTTGCACACGCGATTCTTCACGAAACGTTCGAAACGATATCAAAGAAAATTTATTAAAAAATAGCAATAGCAACTGAAAAAAAAAAAAAAAAATCTATAATTGAAATAACGATCAATACGTGTAATTAATTAAATAATAATAATAAAATTATATTTAAATGTGTAAAGAAAGCTTGACAAATTATGTTTGTAGCCTGTCACTGACCTACCATTTTACTGGACTAGGGTATTGATTTTAAAACTTTATTTTCCTTGACACGTTACCTATTTTTAATTCGATGTTTTTTAAAGCTAATCTCAGTTTCAATTGCAAGGGTTAATTACAGTTTTATTTAGTAAAAACTAGTGTCACAGTAATTTGACTCATGTCGGTATAGGGAAAATTAGTATAGTTTTTAATTAATTTAACAAATAGAAGTAAAAAAAAAAAACAAAAAAAAAACAATAATACTTTTATTAAAAATCGATACTCGTTAACAATTTAAAAGTAGCTGTATGTCTTGAGTGTTATATGGGTAAAGTATTTATTTATTTAGTCAACTAACTAAAGCACATCAACTGAGTGGTCAGCACGATTGTCTACCACTGTAACAGGTTCCATGGTCGATTCCGGGCTGTGTACTGGATATGGGACTTTGCCCATCCGGAGTCAATAAAATGAGTACTAAGTTTGTCTGGGAACGAAACACCGATGTCTCACATTAAACTGGTCACTTAGCCGGGATATATGTTGCATAGCACCACAAGACCATGGTCATGAAAACAGAGTTCTGTTCTATGGACCAAGAGCATTCATGGATCCTAGCGCAGAAGTTTTGATGTTTAAAACCTTGGAGACGAGCGACACGTAAACGTGCCGCAAATAGGCCTAAGAACCTTTGTTTACCACCACCAGTAAAATTTTACTGATAAATTTGCCTTATTTAATAGGAGCATTTTCTCGATTTAATAAGACACAAATTTCTGTTTTTAAAAGCCGGTGACAAAAAATTAAATATTTCGTGAAAAGCTCCTGTCGCGAAGGGGTTAATTAAATGACTTCGAAAAAATATCACAGTGAAGATTATACCATCCATTTTGTGATTCGTTATACCTTCCCCAAGGTAAATACAGATAACGAAATAGTATAATTAACTATAATAACATGTAATATTAATCACCCAAAATTTATTTTAATGCCATCATTTGTTTCAATGCAAAATTTAATATTTTACAAATAATTTACAGAAAAAGTTTGATCTGTGGGACATCATTTCCTTGGACATCATGAATATGAATATGAATTTATTATTTACGTACTGTAAAAAAGAAGTTTCAGAAAAAAATATCACTATGCGGAAAAATTGACTGGAAGTAGATAAATCCAAAATAATGTAAAACTTTTTTTTTAATTAAAGCCTTGAATAGATTTTCTTTCTTTTTGAGAAAATTTAGAACTTTAAATGTAGGCTTCTATGAGAATGACTCAGTTAACATTTTTAACGAACATAAAAGAGCAATTTTGAATTTTCAGGTTTTGAACGATGTTTAATTTGTTTAAAATGCAGATGAGATGTAACAATGATGTAATTTATTAAATGATCAACGGATTTTTCTGAAACGGAAAAGAAACTTTCTGAGCATCTAACATTAAGGGAATATAGAGTTTCCTAATAAATCTCTGTTTATAAATTTTAGATTGCCCGCTATAAAAAAAAAAAAAAAAAAAAAAAAAAAAAACTTTTCGAAGCCCAACTTTAAAAAATCCCTGTCGGCTGGGCCTATAGGCGGAGGTAGATTTCGAAGAGTGCTCATTAAAAAAAATAAAAAATAAAAAATAAATAAATAAATAAAAATATATGATTAGAGATAAACCCAGTTTAATAACTTCATTTGGCCGTTTATGAAAAATTTTTAATTTCATTTTTCTGCAAAAACTGGTTTTATCAGAATCATCTTAAGAAAAATTCAGCTCAAATGCCCATTTTGACAACATATTTTGAAATAGATTCTGAGTTTATTAAAAAAATCGACCAAAACAGTACATTATACAGCTCCTAAATAACAAAAAACTGTCAGTTTAATGCATTTAAGAAAAAAATTGAATTTAATAAAATAAGCTTTTTGTAAAAAAAATATCAACCGACTTCAAAAAAGCGCTAAAAAGAATTAAATAATTCTTTAAAATTCTCTAATGACAAAGCGTTATCCAATAAGCACACATCGGTTATCAGGTACCGGCATAAAAACGGTTAAATTTAATATATATAATTTAATATCCACCAAACATTGATTTTAGAAATAATATTTTTTACAAGAAATGAATTGACATATTTATGATTTAATTTATGAATATATACATATAAAAAGTAATGAATTACTTTTTGAAGTTGGTGCCAAACAATCACAATCGATAATGATCATCCCTATTTTAATTATGGTACTAGGCATAATTTAGCTACAATTCTTAATATATTTCAAATAGTTTGGCACCAACTTCAAAAAGTAATTCATTACTTT